>JAMPIV010022516.1:0-183118 GCA_024509875.1 Oreohelix idahoensis | reverse complement strand
CAAGTACGCCGTTTCTCATTGCAATCCAAGATTTTCTATTTGTATCCTGATTCGGATCACCTTTCTTCGCAAGAACGAAGAATTTTTTTAAAGAAGGATCTTCTTCTTGCAATTTTATGAAAGAGTCACGAGTTATTACTAAGTGACTATCTTGGCTATCAACTTCATTATCACTATTCAGTGAAGTTTCGGGTGTTTGTAGAGCTTGTGCTCTTGTAACTACTGCATTTGTAGCTTGCATGTTATTATCTTCCCAAGCAGCAATCTGCTGTGGGGTACACTCCCTAACTCCGTGAATACGACCAATAATAAGGTCCGCAATAGGATTAGGTAAGAGACAAGCATGCACATCTCCAGTAAAGAAAGGAGTGGCAATGCGAATTACAGCAGTAGGATATTTTTCTAGAGTGCCGCCAAAATGTGACACATTTAATAACCCTTCCTGTAGCACAAGATGGATCTACAAGCGATTGTCTAACACCAATAGTGGTGCATCCGGAATCGAAAAGTAGTGAGACCGGAGTATCATTAACAAGACCCTTATGTAGAATTAAAGAACCCCTCCCGTCATGCGCAACAGCAGCAGGAAGAGCGGGAAGTGGGTGACCACAACTCAAAGTAGTTATGGTACCCGGTTCGAATAAAGTACTGCATTGGGGGCATTTGTTTGCTCTCTCAAAGTCAAAAGCAGAACTAGTGACAGCGTCAAAGTTTTTACTATCAACAACATGATTACAGGCTCCCTCAGCTTCCTGTTGTACAGCATTAGCCTGCTGATATCTCTTTTTTTTGTGTTGAGATCTACCCCGACTATTATTACCTCTGAAGTTATCAGAGTTATTATTATCTCTGCAGTTATTATTGTCTCTATTGTAATTGTTATACTGGTTCGAATTCCAGTTTCCACGATTACTATCATGTTCACATTGATGCGAACATCTATTTGTTTGGTTCTGAGGTCTTCGGCAGGAATAACCTCTATTACCATATCCTCTTTTGAAATGCTTATAATTATTAGGGTGATAGTAACGACCACTATCAGGTTGTCTCCAATTCTTCGAAGAAGAATCACCATGAAATTGGTTTCCATGATTTTGACAGAAATTACCGCTGCCCTTTCTATCAAAATTTTGTTGGGATCTACGAGCAAAGTTTTGACCATACGGAGCTGCCGAAGCAACTGGTAAACCTTCTTTCACCTTAGAGTTACCCATGGTTATGTGTGGGTGCGCAGTTACGTATT
Organism: Oreohelix idahoensis; assembly: GCA_024509875.1. Classification (NCBI taxonomy): domain Eukaryota; kingdom Metazoa; phylum Mollusca; class Gastropoda; order Stylommatophora; family Oreohelicidae; genus Oreohelix; species Oreohelix idahoensis. Next base: position 181,875 of record JAMPIV010022516.1, on the reverse strand, counting down.
GGCAACAGAAATCTTCCATTTCTTTTATTGTTTTAGGTTTACGTTCATGAAGGAAAGCAAGGAAAGACTCATTGACAGACGACATGACTTTGTCTCTAAGTATTAAGTCCATAAGTCCTTCATAAGTTTTTTCCGTCTTAGATAGTTCAACCCATCGTGAGAAAGTAATGCGTATTCTTGCAATAAACTCGGAGAATTCAACTCCATTTTCAGGTAACATGTTTTTTAAATTGTAGACGATAGCCGTCTTCGTTAAGCTGATATTTCTTTAACAAAGCGGCCCTGACAACCTCATAATTGCTCTTGTCAGGTTCATCCACCATATTTAATATACTTAGAGCTTTACCTGTCAGTATCCCTGATAACTGATAAACATATTTTGCTTTGTCTATGTTATGAGCTGTACATGCTTGTTCAAATCTGTCCAGATAGAACATTATGTCATCACTGGAAGGACTAAATGTTGGTAACTTAATCTTAAAAGTATCATTATTAGCCTTCCCAGAAGATGAACCCTTGTTTGAATCATTACCATTACTCATGCTCGTCAATTTCAATTTCTCCAACTCTAAAGCTAAGAGTTTTTCTTCATGTTCCATTTTTGCTTTCCTCTCATCAGACTCTCTTTGTAACTTCCTTTCTTCAGCTTGAGCCTGCATTTGAAGTCTTTCATTTTCAGCTTCTTTTTCAAGTCTTTTATTTTCAGCTTCTTTTTCAAGTCTTTTATTTTCAGCTTCTTTTTCAAGTCTTTTATTCTCAGCTTCTAGCTGTAGCTTTCTTTCCTCAGCTTCTGATTCCCTTTTTTGTTTTTCCATTTCCATTTGGAATCTCTTTTCATCCATCTGCATCTGCAGTTTCTTTTGTTCAGCTTCCATATGCAGTTTCTTTTGTTCAGCTTCCATTGCTTTATCATATCGAGCAGTTGCAAATTCTTCTAACTTATCACCAGTCTTCCCAAGCAATTTACCCTGCTCAATAAAGTGCTCAAATGTAGACATGTTGTCTAACATATGAGTCCAAAACCTGAAATAATTAACTAATTTATTTCAAACCTAAGTGTAACAAGTCTTAATTAAGCACTTGTATATTCACATCACATTATATTATCCCAGTCTCTGTGGGAAACAAGTCTCCAATCAAAGAACTTGTATATGAAATATCAGCACTCAAATCTTGATCATAAGTGCACTTCTCATTCAATAGTGCACGACACTATTCATCATTCATTTATCATCAGTATAGTAGTAACAGTGCATTAGCATAGCCCATTAACTAATTACTATAACTGTAAACAATGACTATGTAAACACATGCAGAATGTAAACATTGAAAATGTAAACAATACAACCAATGTAAACAATAACAAAGATCAGCAACAATACAAAAACTTTCGCAGAAATCAACTAAAAATAAAGCAGAAATTAATGAAATATCACAAAAAAATGTGACGATATCTGCGATAGAATTAAACAAAATACATGACACCACAGTGTATAAACAAAAATGTTGTATGAAACTAAATTATAGACAAGAGTAGGCTAACAAATACAAACAAATCACAACAAAACTAAAGAATGTGAAATAATAACGAAAACAATATTAAAACATGTCATCACAGCTAACATAAATAGCAACAGAAGTCGCTTAGCAAATTCCAGTATCGGAAATTTGCAAACCCTACAGAAAACGCTCACAATAGACGACCTCTATGACGTGGCATAATCTAACGGAGACACCACCCAACCGAGAACCCGCTGAAATATAAACATATAAATATACAAATAACATATAGACATATAACATATAGAATGAGATGATACACAGAAGACTCAGCAGAAGTATAAGGGCACAGTTTACATACAAACAGGCCACTTAACTTAAAGGCTTCCAATCGTAGAACAGCAGAAAAACGGATGTCAATCAACGTCCTAAAGAGCGAAGCTCCAACGATGATGGCACATCTGAACTGCTTCCACTGCTAACACGATGGTACAAGAGCTTCTGAAATACTGTGTGTTGAGTTGTTTCGGCACTTGACCTTCTAATCCAAAAGTAAGTTGATGGAAATCGGTACTTGGCCTTCTTCAGAAAAAAACCCGTTTCAACCGGCACTTGACCTTCTCAAAAAACGACAGCACTGGAACCTTGACAGCAGCAACTTGCTTGACTTGCGTAAAAGATAACAGCAGTCCGAGTTATCCGGCAACATGTAACAACGCCGGGTACTGTCAAATTCTTGTTTCCGTCAAAAGGTTGAAATTTTGACTTTTACCGGGCAACGCCGAGTACTTTGAAAATTTTGAAGATGTTGACTGTATTGAAGAATGTTAATTTCTTGAAGGATGCTGATGAATTCTTGTTGAAAATGAAGTGGGTAAGGGGCCCCGTGTTTGCTAGTACCAGAATCAAACCAGCTTATGGCCACCAAATGATGCGTGATGCCATATGATGATGGATGGTATCCGCATGTCTGGTTTTGTGTAGTGTGTAGATGTGTTCAGTCAAAACAATGTTCATACAACAATAACAGGGCAATCCACCTAGGACGTCAGTAAACTCACGACGTACAAAGTCAATGAGTCTTGAAACAGCCGTTGACGTTTTTCTTCATTATTTATTGTGGACGCCACAGTGACAAAATGGTTACGCAAATGTGTAGGCACATCAAACAGTCATTATCACAGCAACATTCAATACAGCAATAGACGGTAGACAGCATTACAATGATGAGTCAGATGCATGTTATATTTCATAGTGCTGTAAATGTAGTCAGGTGAACAACTCCATCCTTTTCTATAACAGCCAGGAGATAACCAGATGTATGAGATCAGTTCACTCTCCTTAGTTTGACTTCAGCAAGACAGACACGTCTGCCGAAGTATAAATAATGTCCTCAAGAATATCCTCTAGATAATAAAGGTTTTCTAAACCTAGTTCATTTAACAAAGTAGCAAGTAATGGTCCTTGGTACATGCATCAACCGATGCAGTACAATGCAGCGACATGTGAGCTGGGAAAGAACATCTCGTGACGACGACTTTCGGAGACAGGCTATGAATCGAAATCGCTCACGACCCAAAATCGATAGAGTTAATGAAAAAGTCAATTTACCTTGCTTTCATGAAATACACAGAAATATCACGCCTCCCGACATGTGGGAAAACACTAGAGGTATTATCTCGACTAAACGAAATATCCATAAGAGGACTACACATCCCTGACAGAACAAAAAAAAGCGGAGATCCCCTCTTCAACGAGGCATCTCTTTCGCCATTCCAAATCGCTCACTCCCACTAGTGGAGGGCGGAAACCGATCGACCAAACAACAAGACAAGTCATGCGCAGTCCAGCGCAAAAATTATCTGCAAGTCATATCCACGAATCAGACATTCGTTATCTTCATTCATCGACACAAATTTGGGTTTATCGCCATTTGCCGGCCGGCGCAACAGTAGTCTGTCGGGCTTAAATAATACGGATGTCGTTAAAGGTAGATGTAATCCGTCTAGTGCTGGCGATTAACCAAACAAATCACAGTGGCTACAAAACCAGGTCTAACGGTCAGGTATGCCGGATTTGGTGACGAGGTCAAGATCATTTCGCTAGATGACGCGAAAAAAATACGATAATGAGCGGATGAGAAGGACATTGACGGAGAGGAATGGGGAAAGGAATATTAAACGGACGATATACGATGAATTTCGTCACATAGCTGACAGGCTAGCTTCAAATGCACCCACATGGGGACACTGGATATGGATACGGAAGAGATAATGACAATTTACGATCGCCTGGTAGAGAACGACATCGCAATCGATCAACAAACAAGACTAAGAATACTTGACATCAAACGAAAGACTAGCAGGGATTGGCGGAGACAAGATGCATCCGGTGTCTAGATGCAGCCAACGAATTATTAGGACAATCAGCATTCACATCCTTCTACATTTGCTGAGGGAAACTGAGCACCTAATGGTTTTCCCGGAGTGCAAGGATGTCCATTCTGAATACCAATAACAAGATTTCTATGAGACAGAAACTGCTTTAGAAAGAAATAGGATAATTTACGGGAAGTAAATTTAGAACCTATAATTCTTCTGCCGCTTGAAACTGTGTAACAGAAACTGCGACAGTTTCAAAATTAATAATAACTAGTTAATTTATGAGTATGCATTTACAGTACATCGCCCCCACTGGTCTCCCTGTTTCCCCGGCTACAAAGAGCGGCCATTAATTGTAAACTGAGGCATAGATCCGACATAAGCAACAACAGAAAACTCGAGAGATTTCAAGAGGAGAAGAATTAAGACGGATCGTGTCCTCTCAAAGTTGCAGCCAATAGAAATTCTAAAAACAACGAATCTGAAGGTCGTCTTGAATTTTAAAGACGGGAAAAAGAAGATGAAAGTGTCGATCATAACTTTTCTGTTTTCTTGTTGCTCGACTTGAAACCAGGCAGTGACGCAGTCTGGGCGTGTATGCCATAATTAAATTAAAGAACGCATTCAGGAAATTAAATCGAGTCTGTGTCCTGTGCAGCATCCTCGGAATCAATTTCAGCCCTCGATAATTCCAAGATTTCTCAGAATGTCATCAGAATACTTTAATGATGAGACATCCAGAATATACTTACTGCTTCCTCATGCACTCCGTCTCAGGCGACTAATATGAGTTTGAGTATGGGGCTGCAAACCCCATAATGGACAATAATTTGCTACAGAAACCACTGCTACAAACACACATGAGCGCATTGGCGCAGGTTTCCTGCAAGGAGCTAGCTACAGTTGGTGCGCAATGTTCCAGAAGAAGCACGTCAGGAAATGAGACGCTGATGCCTTCAGTGGTGATACGGATAGCCAAAATAACCACGCTGATGCCTTCAGTGGTGATACGGATAGCCAAAATAACCAAGCTGATGCCTTCAGTGGTGATACGGATAGCCAAAATAACCACGCTGATGCCTTCAGTGGTGATACGGATAGCCAAAATAACCACGCATGATGCCTTCAGTGGTGATACGGAAAGCCAAAATAACCACCTGATGCCTTCAGTGGTAATACGGGTAGCCAAAATAACCACGCTGATGCCTTCAGTGGGGATACGGATAGCCAAAATAACCACGCTGATGCCTTCAGTGGTGATACGGATAGTCAAAATAACCACGCTGATGACTATGAGTCAGCCACACTTTCCCTATACCAATTTGCTATTTTCTACATTTTCCTGCCCAGAGAGTAAATTTTTCTTTGATGCTGATGATGAAGATTGTGACAACGAAGAGTCTGATTACGAGACGACATAGCGACGCTAATTCTACAACGTACATCCTACTGCAAGACCGACAATCAGAAGCAAAGATAGGGGCAAAATCCAAGCCATAAGACAAGAAAAGACCTGACGAAAATATAAAAAACGCAGAGATCAGGAAGATTTTGACAAGACCTCCAGTGAAGGAAGACATCTTTATAAGGAGAAAAGAGTGACGTAATCTAAATTATAAAAACTAAGACATATTGCAATAACTACAAGGTAGAAATGAGTGTAGAAAATCTCATACGCATTAAGACGCCATCAGAAATACAAAAGTTAATATCATCTACAGATTAATTTCGGACTGTAATCATCTGCAATGAAGATTTTCAAAACTGGCAAAACACACATTTACGAGGTTGAACTTCTATGGACGATCTGGCACATTGTAAATCAATGACGTCATCAAAGCCGGCATTATAACGACCAAACGACATTTTGTTCGACTAGTCATTAATCAATGGTTTCGTCCATTCACGTGTTCCTGATGTCGACTTGAAGTCGAACACATTGTTCCCATATCTGCAGCAGTAATAAAACACTATATTACGAAAACAAAAGCTAACATATACGAAAAATTAATAAATCAGGATGCTAGCCAGTAGTCTACAGTGGTAGATGTCTCTCTCCTTCCCCCCCCCCCCCCCCCCTTTCCCCAGATAAATACAGATTGACTATAAATAAACCTCAAACAACATTAAATGCAAACCAGTATAGACACTATGGTTTTCACTAAAATGTAAAAATACCTGTTCGAGAAATAATACAGCACAGAGCATAAAATAAATACAAACAAGAAAATATTGCAATAAATGAAACGCGTCCTGATATAACCAACAGCTCCATGTATATGGTAGATGGCTGAAAGGGCGTGCTACAAAGAAAAGTAGTAAACACCTTAATTTTTGTTTAAAGTAATCTGCACGTTTTTTGAAGCAAAATCTTAGTAAAATAAAGGACAGAATTATAAGCCAGTGTAGTTCTCGGGAGTCTATGAGAAGACAAGGGAGATAATAAAACTACTGTTCATGAATGGCGCGACTAATATGAGGTTGTGTATGGAACTAGTAACTTCACTATGTAACACAAATTGTTACGGAAACTACTGCTACAAGAGGGCAGTAGTAAGGTGACCAGACGTCCCGGTTTTTCCGGGACAGTCCCGGTTTTCGATCATTTTTGATAATTTGTCCCGACTTTTTTTCGATGCAATCCGGGACGCCAATTTGTCCCGGTTTTGGACGAGGGGGGGGGGGGGGGGGGGGGGAATCTCAGGAAGGACGGGCGGCATGCTATCAAAGACAGTAGTGGTCCCTGAAACGATTTCGCATCTCGGTGTTAAACACGGAACCGATCGCAGTGGGAGCGAACGGGGAAAGCCGTCGCAAGCAGCGAGCGAAGATACGAGAGGCCAGGGGCGGCTTCTTTCTTTGGTCTGGCGGTCAGATCCCCAACAGTCTTCTGAGATCAAAAAAGCTGTCAAGTTTCTCATGTCCCACTCATCTTTCATTTCATTCTAGATATATATAGACCTCGTAGAAATACACTTTATCACTCGCTGGCCAGAACTTAACAGAAGCACTAGCTATATTTGAAATCTTGCTAGATTATCCCATGGATTTTATACATATTTGCAGTGAATTCTATTCTGTGCAAAGCGGTAATATATATATTGTGTAAAGTGATCAGTGGTCTAGTTCATTCATTCTATTTCACTGGATTTTGTGTTAATTTAAATCTATTAAATTAAACCGTCTCAATAGTTCCAGTTGTAAATGTAATGATGTACCTGCTATATTATTTCCAAAAGATAATAGATGTTAAATGCTTAAATTAACTTTTAAAGTCGCGAAGGAATTTATAATTAATAAATTTAGTTAAGTCCTATATTTATAGATGTGTGTTTAACCACTAAAACTCGCGCAGTGTTTATTAAATACATAATTAAATACGCGAGCGTATATAAAATAGTCTTAACGGGAAATTCATCGTGCTTTAGAGGGTAATTGTTTTTCGGTATATTACATGTCTTTTTTTCTTTCATACAGAGTGATCGTAACCTGTGCGATCCCAGCATTAAGAAAGCCATAAAGCAAATCAATCTAAGCAAAGCAAAGCATAAACAGTGTGTAGAGTTCCACTGACGCAGAACTTGTTGAGACTGTGTAAATTTTTTAATCTTTGAGGCGATTCTATGTTTGGAATTCCGCTATCTAACTTATAGCAAAGAAAGCACACCCAAAGACAAATTTAACGCACCATCAAGCAAATTAAGTCGTAACGGGAAGAAGAACACTGGCCCGAGCTTTTGTTAGTTTACTGACACAGAGAGAGAATTCATATTTTCCTGAACAGTGATGTGACTAGTTTTCTCACTGGACTTAAACCATACCTCACGGATAAAGTGTACCAGCACGCGTAAGAATTTTATTATCAGCGGCATAGTCAAATAGACCACACCATCCTCACCCCGGTATCAGAGACCGTGCCCTCCCATAGAAACTGTTATTAAGAAAAGAGACACAATTACAGATTCATTTTCCAGCGATTACGGGATCCTTTTATGTGCTGACCGCCTACCCGCTAATCTGGGGCTAGAACTTGAACAAACACTCATACATTTAGTTTGAGGTGTAACTGCTGTTGTGTTATTCTATGGAGTGCAAGATTTTTTCACAATCTGTAAGTGAGAGCAAGATGAGTGAAGGCCTTTACTAGCGCGTGTATGAATGACAGGAAATTAATTCTTTTGTGTAACCATTTTGTTAACTTGCTTACCTGGTAATATATATCTTTTCTGTATACCCTACATTGTTCCTTTAAGTGGGACAGTTCATAATTTGTTAACTTTGTTTAAAACCCCCTCCTTTTCATTTGCTTAGTAAAGGGAAGAACAATTGGGAAGAACAGGATTTCTTTCTACCACCTATACCTAATTTTGTAACACCTCTTTTCAGACTAATTAAATTTACTGTTAGGTTAACTTACCTACGTTCTTGATAACTATCTATCTTTGGACTGGGTTTATCTTTGTCTAATAAGCGGGACGGGCTTAGTCGATACCAATCTTCTTCACCCCCCCCCCCTTCCCCTCCCTACCTTGTTGTTTGCATTTTTCTGTAAATTTTGATAATTCTTGTTGTAAACAATTGATTATTTTAGTGATTGTCTTTTTTAACTTTAATAAACAACATAAACGTAATCGTTACGGTGTTGGACTACCCAAAGCTGGAAAACTGGCAAATAACACTAGTCAACAAATTTTCAAAAGTTATTTGTACCGGAAATTAAATATACCATTTCTTATTGATTTTGACATGCTGATTTCAAATATCATAATGAAATTCACCAATTGGCTCTGGGTTTTTTTAAATGATGAATATACATTACAGTAATACAAATAATGTATGCTTGTTTAATTCTCTGGGGTGAACAGCTAGTCTTTCTACTTTAGCATTATAAAAATTGTGGTTACATACTCAATTAATTGATATTTCAACATAAAATGATAGAAAAAAAAAACATTATTTAAAGTTCACATATCATGTTTTAAAAAGGCACATTTGAACCCATTCCGTCATTATTCAGTCGCTGTTCGAGCTCTCTTTGCTTGCTTCTTGTAGTCAATCGATGAGGTGTCTCTTGTCACAGTCCAACAGTAATCAGCAAGCATTGAAGGGCTCTAATTGCCTTGATACCGTGTCTCCATAGCAGCAATGTCCTGGTGAAATCGTTCACCATGCTCATCACTGACCGCTCCACAGTTCGACGTAAAGAAATCCAGATGAGAATCCAGAAAATGAATTTTCAAAGACATGTTGCAGCCAAGACTCTTATACTTCAGAAGGAGATTTTCTACAATTTCATTGTAATTATCAGGTCTGTTGTTTCCAAGAAAATTGTCCACCACTGACTTAAATGCTAGCCGTGCTGCTTTTTCCTTGCCATGCAACACGCAAAGAAACTCGTCATCATGAAGAAGTTTTCGAATTTGCGGACCAACAAATACTCCCTCTCTTATTTTAGCTTCACCCAGTATTGGAAATTTTCTGATGAGGTATTTGAAAGCCTCATCTGTTTTCTCCATTGCCTTGACAAAGTTTTTCATGAGACCCAGCTTAATGTGCAAGGGTGGCAACAAAATCTTGCTGGTGCCGACAAGTGCTGGGTTCTCAACGTTCTTACTGCCAGGCTGCAATGACTGCCTGATTGGCCAATGTCTTCTGATGTAATGGTCACTTCGTGCACGGCTATCCCACTCACAGACAAAGCAACAGTACTTGGTGTATCCACCCTGTAGTCCAAGCAAAAGAGCGACCACTTTTAAGTCACCGCAAAGTGACCAATGATGATGATCGTAGTTTATACACTTCAAAAGCTGCTTAATGTTTTCATAAGTTTCTTTCATATGAACTGCGTGACCAACTGGAATTGACGGTAACACATCACCATTATTCAACAAAACAGCTTTAAAACTCGTCTTGGATGAATCAATGAAAAGCCTCCACTCTTCCGGTATGTAATTGATTTTGAGGGCTGCCATTAAACCAGAAATGTTGTGGCACGCTGAAAGGTCACCCTCTTTGATAAAGAATGTAATAAGCGGCTTCTGGCGGTTCCTATACACAGAAATTGTAACATCTTCTGCCAGGAGATTCCACTGTTGCAATCTGGAACCCAAAAGCTCCGCCTTGTTCTTCGGTAAATTCAGATCTCTTACAAGATCATTCAGTTCCCCTTGGGTTATTAAGTGTGGTTTAGTGGATGTAGTTTTCTCAAAATCTGGGTCGCTTGAGGTTGATGGTTAAGGACCACCAATGTCCTCTTCTTCATCAGTGGAAGCAGCTGAAAATGATTCTGGCACTTTGGGAACTGGTAGGTCATCGCCATGTGGTACCGGACGTATTGCAGAGGGGATGTTTGGATATTCCAGAGTCCATTTTTTCTTCTTTGATATGCCTTTCCCAATTGGAGGGACCGTGCAAAAGTAACAGTTGTTGAGATGATCAGTGGGCTCTCTCCAAATCATTGGGACTGCAAAAGGCATAGCTTGCCTTTTGCCAGTCAACCACAGTTTAAGATGTGCTGCACATGTATTGCAGCATATGTGTGGCGCTCAGCTCTTATCTTGATCTCCTATTCTGCAGCCAAAATACAAACTGTACGCCTTCTTAATCACTTTAGTTATATTTCGTTTTTGTGATACAAATGTCACCTCACCACATATATAACAGAAGTTATTAGCACTGTTCACACATGTCCTAGGCATTTCTAACTACGATACTTTTGATAAGGACAAATGCACTAAGTAATGGCAACATTTTATAAGAGATAAGATATTTATACACAAAGGTGATGTAATCATAGGTAGGATTGCATCATCAACTTCTAGTTACATTTTTATTGGTCATTAGAAAATATTATGCCATCGCCCACAACAGTTGCGTCATATATATATATATATATATATATATATATATATATATATATATATATATATATATATATATATATATAGATATATATATATATACATATCTATATATATATATATATATATATACATATACATATATATATATATATATATATATATATATATATATATATATATATATATATATATATATATATATATATATATATATATATATATATATATATATATATATATATATATATATATATATATATATAAATTGCCCGTAATTAAATAAACTAGTAGCATCTTGAAAACTAGAGCCAGTCAACATTTTTAAATGTCATTTTCGTTTTCAGCACACCAAAATTAGTTAAGATCAGCTATTTTCATTTCTGGTACATTTTGGTTGTTGACTAGTGTAATTGTTTGACCAGGAGAGTGGAAGAGAAGATTGAGAGAAACGATTTGTCGTAAATAAGTCTGTCTTTACTCTCCTCCAGCACTCTGTGGAGCATCATATTTAATCTCTACATTTCTATCACTGAGCTTTTTCCACCATCATTCTACACTCTAAACCGGACTACTATTTCTAAGACTCTTTCTCTCAAAATAAATTTACGACAAATGTGATATTCGCAGTTATTTGAAATTTTAGGTAGTGGTAAAGTACCAAGATTTTGCGTACGGTATACGTTTATTTAATTTAAACGGTGAACTATTTGTGCATATTTTGTTATTGTTGTAAGAAAATGGTACCAAAGCGTAAATGCAGTTTCAATGAAGATTTACAAAAGGAATATCCGTTTATTAAAAAGAGTACATCAAACTTCAATGTACGATGCAATATATGTGCCTCCGGGTTTTCGATAAGCCATAGTGGACGTGGTGATATTAAGAACCACATAAGCAGTGAGAAACATAAGAGAGCCGTCGTTACAGCTGCATCAAGCTCGTCGTTAACCACTTTCTTCAGAGCTGATAAAATTGGTGACCAAGAAGAGCAATTAGCTGCTATAGAAGGCGCCTTTGCATACCATACAGTGCTACACAATCATACTTTCAGGTATATGGATTGCACATCAAAATTACTTCAGGTTACTTTAGAGCCAAAATTTGCATGTGCACGTACGAAAACAGAAGCCATTATTCGAAATGTCTTGGCACCCCATATTCTAAATGAGTTAAGGTGTAACCTAGAAAAGTCTTCATTTATTTCTGTACTGACAGATGCATCCAACCACAAAGAATTCAAGATTTTTCCTTTCCTTGTCAGATACTTTGATCACAGTAATGGAGTGAAAATTAAAATATTAGAGTTAAAGTCATTGCCAAGTGAAACATCTGATATTGTAAGTAGTTTTCTTAATGACTGCATAACTGAAAATGGTTTAGACAGGAAAGTAGTTGGATTATGCGCAGACAACACAAATTCCAATTTTGGAGGTGCTGAAAGGAAAGGACAGAACAATGTTTTAAAAAAACTGCAAGAAAACCTTGGACATGGTCTTATAGGAGTTGGGTGTGCAGATCATATTTTCCACAACACTGTTCGAACAGCTGCAGATGTACTGCCTGTTGATGTCGAGCTGATTATTCCTAAAATTTATCTACTCTTCAAATCATACACATTACGAGTTGAAAGACTCAAGGAGTTTTGTCAGTTTGTGGAAATAGACTTCCAGATGATCTTAGATTATGCTCAGACTAGGTGGCTTGCTCTGCTGCCTGCTGTTGAAAGGGTTCTTCAGATGTTCCTGCCTCTAAAATCATATTTTCAATCTCAAGACAGATGCCCAGTTTTTATACAGACATTCTTTGAAAATCCTCTATCTGAGGCATGGCTTGTTTTTGTTCACAGTCAGGCCTCTCCATTCCACGAAGCAGTGCAAAAAATAGAGGGACAGACGGTCACTGTGTTTGAAGTCACTGACAGCATCAACAGGTTGAAAACTATTTTGAAGTCCAAACTGGAAGACTGTTTCTTGCCATCAAGAGTTAAGCTAATCCCTGAAAAGCTGGAAATGGAAGGACTTCAAAAGGAGGATGTGAAAAAGTTTCATGCTAACGTTTCTTCGTTCTATGAAACAGCTTTCAATTATTTGAATAAATGGGCTGCAAAAAATTTTTCAAGACCTAGAATCCTACAGCTGGGTAACGCTGAACAGAATACCAATTTGGGCAGATATTGAGATATCATCATCACTAGTGATTCAAACATTACCTTCAGCCCACTTTACAGAAACTGAAATTTATGACGAATATGTCTACATGAAGCAGTTTGTTACTTCTCAGAAAATTAGTGAATGGAGTGCCAAAAAAACATTGCCATCACAACGTTGGATTGAAATGGTTTCCCACTTCAGAAACAGTAATGTGACATTTTCAAATATTTTGAAGTTGGCAGAGTTTTTTTTCTGTCTACCTGGAACAAATACTGCCACAGAAAGAGTGTTTTCTTTGATGAACAGCTTATGGGCAAGTGATAAAACACAGCTAGGTGTTGAAACTTTGAAAGCTATGTTGACAACCAAAGTGAACTGTGAGGAAACAAATGTGGAGTTTTTTAAGAGGCTGCTTGCAAAGAAGGACCTATTGATAAAAATCCACTCATCTGAAAAGTACAGTAACTAAGCTTCACCTTAAGTAAGGATTATTGATGTTTTTCTCTCTTATTAGTTTAAGTAGTTAAACTTATACAGTAAAATGTATGTTATTCAATGTTATTCAAATGTTTATATAAAATGTATATTATTTTTAATTGACATCAACTTGATTTTTCCGGGACATGTCCCGACTTTTGACCTTTTCTTTACCCTTTTGTCCCGATTTTTTTGCATTGAAATAGGTCAAATCTACTATTTTGTCCCGGATTAGGGTTTTGAAAATATGGTCACCTTAGCAGTAGAATGGGGGGGGGGGGGGGGGAAACACACACACAAATAGTAATACGTCTTACAAGGAGAAAGGACAGGAAAAACCTACGTTGCGGCCACAAGGCCTTCGTCAAGAGTGCAGCAATGCTTTAGTGCAGGCTTCCTTCATGGGAAGCCAGATGTAGTGATGGTCACGTGCTTCATGAGGAGAAAAATGGAACTTTAGAGTTGAATGTTCTTACTGTTGTGTTGGACTTGATTTATTTTAATGTCCTTATATTTCCTAATGCATTGTTATTTTCTTTGTGGATCTGTCCATGTTGAAGTGTTTTTTTTGTTTTTTTATAATAATTTTTTTTTAATTTTGGCTTCACCTGCAAGGACAGGGTAGTAGGCTCACGCCAAAATTTCCTCAACTGCCATACGTCTGGCAGGTTACTATTATTTACTCCCCTTTTTTTTTGCCCCGATAACATATGGGCGACGAGGGTTATGATATGCGGTCCTTTATGTATCTGGTTGCTATTCTCAAGTTATGTGATAGGCATATAACCTGAAAGTGACTCGTGTAGTTTCCAGGGTGAGAGATGAAGAAAGAAAAGAATCACGCAACCTCAGACATGTCGTACATGACGACTAATAAAAGGTTGTGTATGAGGCGGCCAACCTCAACATGTAAAACAAAGTTCCATTGAAGAGCGTGTGAATGTTTCATGAGGTGGTTCTATTCTCCATTGAGAGCGATAAGGAAAGTGATGCTGATGCTAGAACAATAATAGACTCTGCTGCAGAACTGTAAGTGTTTTTTTAATTTTTTTTTAATTTAATGTGTTTGCTACTTTTCTTTGTAGCACGCCCCTTTCAACCATCTACCATGTACATGGAGTTGTTGGTTATATCAGGACGTGTTTCCTTTATTGTAATATGTTTTTGTTTGTATTTATTTTATACTATATTATCTCTAGTCGGTATTTTTCCTTTTGTAGTTATAGTTCAACATGGTTTTTAAAAGAAATTCCAAAATATGCTATTTTCTAAGTTAGTATGTTTTTAATTTTCACTGGATGGTTTCTTTGGTTAATCTGTATGTATCTGTGGCGAGTCTTTCACGAGTTTGGACTACTGACTCAAATCCTTATTTGTTTTTTATATGTTAGCTTTAGTTTTTGTAATATAGTGTTTTATTAACTTTTGCATTTCTGAAGGGGTCTTTGTGCCTATGAGATTTTCTACCCTCATTTCTACATTGTGGTTACTACAGTATGTCTTAATGTTTTGCCTCTGTTGGTCATATTTCTTGCAGTCCACCAGAAAGTGTCTAATTGTGTTTGGTTCTTGACACTCTTCACATGTGGGTTCCTCAATCATGAAATATCCAGTTCCAAGCTTGAGCCTCAGCAATTTTTTATTAATTGGTATTTTTAGTTCATCTTTTATTTGACATTTTTTTGCTTGGTTTTTTAAGGATTTTATATGAGTGTCTTGCTTTTTTACTTTGGTCCCATGCTGTTATCCACTCTTTAGTTATTGCTTGAGCAATTAAGCTCTTAATTTCAAACTTCCCTAAGCCTACTTCAATTTTGTTATGGCTAGCTCTCCCCCCTTTGGCTTCTTTGTCTGCAAGCTCATTTCCTGCTATCCCCACATGTGATGGTATCCATGTTATTGTTGCACTGCATCCTATAGTTTGTAGATATGTATTAACCTGTAGTATTTCCTCTATAATATCTGGCCTGCTACATTCATTTCTGTTTCTGATAGCTAATACTGATGATAGGGAATCTGTGAGAATGGTTACTTTTTTTGGTGGATTTTCTGCAGCTATTTCTAAAGCTTTTAGGATTGCCACTAATTCTGCTGTAAAGATGGATGTATTACCTGTTACTTTGTATCTTTTATAAATTTTTAATTTTGGTATTGCTATTCCTGCTCCTAATTGTCCTTCTTCATCTTTTGACCCATCTGTATATATAGTTAGGCTATTATTTATATACCGTTCTATGTACTCTAGCTACTGGGCAAGAGTGGCAAAAGATCCAACTCACCCAGCACATAAAACCTGTGATAGGGGTAACCAGTACATGGGCCACATTCCATTAAACCATAATAGATACCCGTCAGGGTGGAAAACAATGGATGAAGTGGATCAATACCCAGACCTATTTAATGCGATAAACAGTAGTGCTCTGTATAAAGCAAAGATCCCACCATGGGAATTAAAAGTGCCAGAAACTGACTCCCACTTAACAAAGATCATAAATAAATCTAACGACATAATCTCAGCAAAAAGTAAAACTGTAAGTGTTAGTTTGAGGTCAGTATATAATAAGAAGATAAAATTTATAAATCTAGTTTAGAAAATTAGCATAACAGCGGTAACCGACTATTAAACCATACTAAAAGGGAATTAAAATATGATTTGTAAGATTTAAGGCAAAGGGAGTTAAATATTTAATTGCGCCCCTTGTGAAAAGTATGGGTTTTAATAATTTATGTGTAAAAGAATATGGTTTCAAAAATTTGCATATTGCTATTAAAATAACTTAAGGGGAGAAGAGGCAGTGACTTATAGTCTTATTTAACAAAGGCCGATGATTTGTAATTACGTCCCTTGAGAGTTTTAAGTGAGTTGTTGTTTTCGAACATTGTGAAGGAAGCATGTTTTGCACGGGAGTTTTGGTAGGAGTGAGTGAACGATTCGTGACAAAGTCTGACAAAGACTTCGTGACAAAGACTTGGCTATTAATTGTAATGGGAAATCGAAGTGAAAGTTAAAAGGGGCCATCCATAAAAGACGTCCACAAAATTCTGGCAGTTTTTGACCCTCCCCTCCCCATGTCCACCCCTGTCCACTTTTGATTGACCCCTCCCCCCTTGTGGACGTCCACTACACATAATCTTGATTAAACATATAAACATATATTTTTTATCTCATCTCATCTCATAATCGGAACCTCTTCTACCCCGTGAAACGAAGTGTAGAGGTGGCCCAAGGAGCACAAGGCCCCTGGGCAAAACATGTAATCGAAGTGACTGGCAAACAGGTGATTAGCCCATTGTGCGCTACTTATAATTATAACTTAAAAATCTAATTATGAAATCACAATAATTGTGATGTCGGTTCCCAGAGAGTAAATATACTAAGGTTGTTTGTTCCAGAGAACAGGAGCATAGAGGCTAAAGCCTCTTTGTATTAGAGATTTTGAGTCTAGAAGGATTGGAAGGCCTGGCAAGAGGGACAAAATCTGAAGAACGTTTATTTGGGTTTAGCTGGACAGTAAGAAGCTTTCAGAGATAATAGGGTTTGTTACTTTGATTGCCATGTGGTTTGTAAATTGGACGCCCACATTCAACTTAAATACCCCTTCCTTCCATGTCCACAGTTGTCCACTTTTTTCATACCCCTACCTCCCCCTCTCCTGTGGACGTCTTTTATGGATAACCCCTAAGCAGTTCAGATCCAGACTCGTTAGGCGTAAGTAGAGAAAAATGGGTTCTCTCCCAAAGTGTTAAAGACTGAGATATGGCAAGCGCTATAAAGGGGTGCCACACAGACAACATGCCAACAGTTGGTTGCTTCTGTGAGGACAGAAAGATGCACTGTTGTCTAGCTCCTTAATCGCTTGGTACGCCATCATGATAGTTAGCAATGCTGATTCAGCAGTTCAGAGACAGTTTCACAAGATTCAAGAATTCGTGCTTGTTTTCAAGATTTTACCAGATGACCAGGTATGACAAACTGTTGTTAAATCAGGGGAAGACATTATACAGCAGTTAACATTCACGAGAAAGTGTGATCGATAGATAGTTTGGTACAAATTATCACCCCTGGCGGTCTAGGCCAGTCTTATCGTAAAGATACACCAAGTGATCATACATAGATTCGAAGTTAGAATATTGTGAACGAACGAACGAACGAACTTTATTTTCGAAGGGTTAAGAATTGGGCGCCTAGGCCCGTCTAACATTCTGCCCTTCCACTCTCAGACAGGAGTAGGATAGAGCAAGTAGAGCAGAACTAGAACATCAAGTACTGAGATAAAACATCAAGTACTGGGATAAAACATCAAATACTGAGATAAAACATCAAGTACTGAGATAAAACATCAAGTACTGAGATAAAACATTAAATACTGAGATAAAACATCATGACAGTAACCGTTAAGTGACAACAGTGGTTCTCAAGCCATTTCCAAACATATAAGGAAGGGAAACCCGAGGCCTGTAAACGGTAAATTAATATGAAACAAACATAAAGGTATGTTTTCAGGCACTCGTAAGAAATATAGAAGTAGAACACTAGACAACAGAAAAACAACAGACATGAGTGGCTTACCCAGGATTTGAATACTGTACCTTCCGTGTTACCAGAGCCAGTAGACAAATAGAAGCAGTGACAGTGTCTAAAGAATATGGGGAATGAACGAGGACGACGTAGAGAATTTTGCTTATGTGAATTTTACTGTATAAAAGTTACCAGCCTCTACAGGAAGGTTGGGCAGAACATCCATTTTCAACTGTTGCTGAATTCATAGCTGTAAATAAACGTCATGTCACATTCACTGTTGTCGGCGTGAAGTGTGTTACCAGCTAGTTAATCATCAACCATCTGTTTTGTCCAGCTGCTGTAGTCGTCAAATGTTCGTTTGAAATACTCAACATCATTCATCCACAACTACCTACTGTTCAGGGCAGTGATACGAATCCACTATACTCACCATCATCACACGCGCGGTCACACAACCAGAAATGCAGGACCGTCTCTGGCAAGACGAAGCGAGGGCGTGACTGACACCTTACGGTACGGTTAAAAAAACAAACAATAAAATAAAAATGCCCACAGGAAAATGCAGACTCGGTGCACTCTATGGATGATGATGATGATGATGATGATATAATCCCTTTAGCTGTGAGCAGGTAGCTCTTGACAGCCCATTGCCTCTCTGACAAAGGTGCAAGTCTTCCTCATGTATAGAGTGTATTGTGATGGCCCTGACACTCTGTGAAAGATATTTTTTTTAAACATGACCACAAAATGCACATCTTGTAGAGGTCTTTCTGCGCGTGGTTCTAGTTATTATTTACTGAACTTATTCTCATTATCTGAGTCTCTTCTCCGTGGATTTTTAGTGCCACTTCTCATCTAATTTTCTCATTTTGTCTTGCATCCGGCGCAATTTGTAACAGCGAGTAATTTTACATACACGAACTTTACATCTATTTTGCAAAGTAATTTTACGACCTTACAGTGCTCCGTTTTACAGCGTGTGTGTGACAAATAATGTTACGAAAATCTCCAATGGCTTGTCTACTGTTTATTATTCGACGTAACGACCTTCGCGGGTTTTTATTTATATTTCTTCCTGGTGTTCCACCAATTTCTCCAGCACGTGCAACAGGCTATTTTCACACTTTATGGCGGTTTCACTTACGTGTCTGTGTTTAATACGTGTCTGGCAGCTGACATGCTTAAGCATTGTTCATGCGCAAAAACCTCATAAGAGGTGAGCTATAAACTGTAAGGACTGCGCTCTACAGGTGTTCCGCTGATGTCTGTTAACGTCTTCGTCGCTACATTCACAAAATGCGTTTGCTCATTTATGCGAGGTTTCAAGTACACTCGTGCATGGTATGCGCGGACATAGACACACATGCCTACAGATATGCATACGTATGTGCATAACGTTTTTTTTTAAATCCTATATGTCAGAATGGAATGTGATCTATTTGTGGCTACAGTTCCTTAGCTGTCTAATGAGACAAAGAAAGAATCAGACTACATCTGCCTCATCATGATGTAAGAGACGACTAATACGAGGCGGTGCATTAGGCTTGCAACCTCATCATTTAAAACAAGTTGCTACATAAACCAGATATAGCAAGACCTTATTACTACTTAGATGCAGGCTTCCTGCAAGGTAGCCAGCTGTAGTGGTGATTGCTTGCTCCACAGGGAGCAATTTTTATTTTTTATATAAAATTTTGCCTTGTTTTGGTGAAGCGCGACTCATTCAACCTAGTCGGTTATATTAGGGCGCATGTCCAAATATAAAAGACCTTCAGATCTTGTGGGAGCAAAATGAAACCTGATTATGATGACGACGACGATGATGATAATGATGACGACGACGATGATGATAATGATGATGGGGATGATCATGATGTTGATGACAGCTCCACCACTCTCTCTATCCCTTTATGTTTTTCGTACCCAACTTCTAATACGGGCTTCGTGTACATCTGGAACAAAAATGCTGGACAATGAACATGCATGACCGTGGTGTGGGGTTGTGTGAGGCAGCGCGCACATGTGTGTCTATGTTCGCGCGCTTGTCTATAAACTGGAACACGGGTAGACGACCAGAAGATCAAATTACATTATATACATATCACATCGCAGACTGAACAGGCTCTGTGCTAAGCTTATTTACCGCCCAAAACAGAAGCCAATACAACACGACTGGCACCACAAATGAAGATAACCCGACCATTTCCTACCAATCCTTGATATTGATCAAAAGAGCCCGCAAAGCCCTTGAGATCTGTCGAAAATGGAATACATATGTCCTCGGGCCTACAGATGTTATTAACGTCAAGTCTGGTTAAGAACAGAATTAGGGGGAAAAAAAGGTTTAATTAAAGTCCTCTTCGTTTAAATCTTTTATGCCATTGTCCTCACGTCAAATCGAGAGATTTATGTGTACTTTGTTGTGCATACTGATGAGGAAATAAATGACGCAGCATTCGGAAGAAAAACCGCACACTTGAGACATTTACTGTAGCAAGGTTAAAAAGGCAAAGAAAAAAGACAGACAGACAGACAGACAGACAGACAGACAGACAGACAGACAGACAGACAGACAGACAGACAGACAGACAGACAGACAGACAGACAGACAGATTAGATAGATAGATAGATAGATAGATAGATAGATAGATAGATAGATAGATAGATAGATAGATAGATAGATAGATAGATAGATAGATAGATAGATAGATAGATAGATAGATAGATAGATAGATAGATAGATAGATAGTGTCACAGCGTTATTTTGCAGTGCATCTTATGTATTGTGGTCGGCGATAGGTCACTCGGAAAGGCCGAGGTTAGCCGAACTGGTGTGTCATGTGACTACCGGAAGTCGGGGGAAAAAGGCGCAAAATTAGGAGTCAGAAACTAGCCTTTGTCCAGGGAGGACGTATATTTTCCCTTTTGCCAGCGAGATCACTGTGTGGTTGATATTGTCCACTGCAAGCTGAGTGCCTGCCATATTTTCGGACCTTGGAGATAATTACGTGTGCTTCTAGAACAGTGTAGGGTCTAGATCGAATTACACTGACAAACAACATTTTTCTTTCTTATATAAGAATAAGTGTTCTTAGGTCAGTTTCTTGCGCTGATTTCAAATTTGAAATCCGTTTATCTCTATCACGTCGGGTTCTTAAGATATTTGTGAATAAATATATTTTTGGGAAACCGTTATTTGCTCCGTTTCATTTTTACTATATAACTTTTTAAAAATTAATAAAATGCAAAATAATTCTACTTTTTATACTGCTAAAAGATTCATGACATATGTTACGTTATATTTCAAATAGTTACTGTATTTTGAAATAATTCTGAATGAAATATGGCTTCTAGAAGTTGTAGAAATTCGGCTGATCTGTTCTGTTACGTGTGCGGATATTTTACCGATCGTGTTCACCAGAAAAACTTTACACCATTGCTAAAGAAAGCATATGAACTTTATTTCGATTCGAAAGTTGATGATGCAAATAAATCTTGGAAGCTGTTGAGGACTGTTTCGCGGCTTGCAAGCATGTGAATGGTTGCAAACATTCGCATGCGTGCACCACGAGACTCCTCAATTGAATTAATACTGGAAATCGCGCAGATCAAGATATGACGCGTCAAGCCTAGTTACAGTAGTCTACCTATGGCCTGCGGGCCTGATGGCCGGCGTGCCATCCGACAGTGTTTCAATGTGTGGCACAGCCACTTATGGATAGTGTTTCAATTGTGTGGCATAGCCACTTACTCAAGTGTAGAACCGTTGTGTTCTGGCTTTAAGCCGATATAAGGATATGTGTCTAAAGATTAGGAAAGTCTATGTATGGCCATTGAGCCGAATGGCAGTGTTGGAATGTGTGGCAAAGCCACTTAAGGATTGTGGATTAATATGTGGTATAGCCACTGACTAAGTATATATGTGGAACGGTCGATCCACTGGAAAGTGTAAAATAGCGTAAGAATCCGTATCAAATTAAATATAGGACCAGATAAAGTCCAGAGTAGAATCGCGAATAACGCAGATTACGTTCAAGGTGAACTGATACACACGGCAGTTAAAGCCTGGCGATGCAAGCCAAAGATGTTGAATAATGATACATAGACAGGATCTATAGATTTACGGATAATGTACTCACTAGCATTGTGAAGGGATAATAATTCCAAGGATCGGATTCAGTAGGAGTTGGTTGCAAACTCTATTACGCTACAGACTTAACGGTTAACCCAGACGAGCTAAGTCTGTGGGACGAACATTGCGTAGAGCATAGTACTATGTTAAAGCCAAGTTGATGTGTGAGAAATGTGTTACGCTCATTGTGTAAAAGGATATATATATATATTAAATTGTTCAGTCGTCAATGGAACTTGTTAATTGCCTGAATTATTCAAGTCCTCATTCTGTGCTGTGACTGTTGTTAATCCTTGCAAGGTCAGTCCAGATTATCACAGGTATTCATAAGACTAACTATAATATAACCAATACTGCTGGAGAATTATTAAACAACAACGACACTGAATATAATAATAATTAAATCACACAATAATGGCTTAAAACTGCAATCGAACTATAAGCTGGAATTAGAATAGATAAATCATAATATCTGAAGTATTGACAAGCAACCCAATAACTCACGTCCAACGGTGCTGAATCTTTTAATAACAACTAGCAAGAAGAGATACAGCGGGACCGTAACAGAAGCCAAATGCAGTTTGTTCGACTTGTGCAAATACATTGGCAGGTTGGTTACGAAAATCGCCGAAGCATAAGTCGATGCCTTTTGGAGTGCCAGTAATATGGCGTGAACCGACAAATCACGCTACTGATTGTTACTTCTGCTTGACATCATTGCGGATATTTTACCGATCGCGTTCACCAGAAAAACTTTACACCATTGCTAAAGAAAGCATATGAACTTTATTTCGATTCGAAAATTGATGATGCAAATAAATCTTGGAAGCCAAATGCAGTTTGTTCGACTTGTGCAAATACATTGGCAGGTTGGTTACGAAAATCGCCGAAGCATAAGTCGATGCCTTTTATAGTGCCAGTAATATGGCATGAACCGACAAATCACGCTACTGATTGTTACTTCTGCTTGACAAATATCTATGGTTTCACTTTTAAAACTAGAAAGTCTGTGGTTTATCCAAATATTGAATCGGTTTCGAAACCAGTGCCTCGTGATCCAATCACGTGTCCGATCCCAGTTCCACCAGAACAATATCCGTTGGACGTGAATGAACCATCAGAAAGTGATAGTTTACCTGCTTTAGAAACTAATTCTGACTCGGATTATATACCGGTGAATGATGGTGTTCACTTAATTAACCATTCAGAACTTTCAGATCTAATACGTGATCTCGCTCTCACCAAAGGACAATCGGAATTACTCGGTTCGCGACTCAAAGAATGGAATCTTTTAGCGCCCAATACTCCGATATCTAAATTTCGTCATAGACACAGAGAACTTTTTCAATACTTTGAGATGGATGATGACATTTGCTATTGCAAAGATGTAAAAGGTCTAATGGTGCACCTCGGTCATGAGCACATAGTCAACGAATGGCAACTTTTCATCGACTCTTCCAAGACTAGTCTAAAAGCCGTGTTATTGCATAATGGAAATTTATTTTCATCAATTCCAGTCGCCTACTCTGTTCATATGAAAGAAACTTATGACAATATGGCTATACTTTTGGCAAAAATAAAGTACAGTGACTACCAATGGCGGATTTGTGGAGACCTAAAGGTCATTGCAATTCTCACGGGCATGCAGACTGGGTATACTAAATTTTGTTGCTTCCTATGTGAATGGGACAGCCGCAACAGACAGGAACATTATGCAAGAAAGGTGTGGCCTATCAGGGATCGTATGCAACTCGGGCATAAAAATGTAATATACGAGCCATTAGTTAACAAAGACAGCATCATTTTACCACCGTTACATATAAAGTTGGGGCTAATGAAGAATTTCGTAAAAGCGTTAGATAAAACGAGCAAAGCTTTCACTTATCTTCGAGAAAAGTTTCCGCAAATTAGCGATGCAAAGATAAAGGAAGGTATCTTTGTAGGACCTCAGATTAGGAAAGTTATTGCAGACAAACAATTCGAGAACTTGTTACATGGTAGTGAACTTCGTGCATGGATGGCATTCAAATCGATCGTCGATAACTTTCTGGGAAATCACAAATCTGTCGACTATGTGCATATTGTTAAGCAGTGCATAGATGCATACAGAATTATGGGCTGTAACATGTCCCTCAAAATCCATTTGCTCGATTCGCATCTTGACTTTTTCCCTGACAACCTTGGCGAAGTCAGCGATGAACATGGAGAACGATTCCATCAAGATATCGCCATAATGGAGTCACGTTATCAAGGACGGTGGAGTGTGACCATGCTTGCCGATTATTGTTGGATGCTTCATCGCGATGTACCACATGCCATTCACCGACGAAAGTCGACTGCAAAGAAATTCAAGCCTACATAACTGTTATACTTCTTGTACAAATGATGTTGTAATACTGTATGCGTTGTTAAAATACTTCAATTGCGTATTTCTAGAGATCCCGACCTGATAGAGAAAAACGGTTTGCAGATTTAAAAACAGCGCA
Organism: Oreohelix idahoensis; assembly: GCA_024509875.1. NCBI lineage: Eukaryota > Metazoa > Mollusca > Gastropoda > Stylommatophora > Oreohelicidae > Oreohelix > Oreohelix idahoensis. The sequence goes on along the minus strand of JAMPIV010022516.1, from coordinate 157,364 downwards.
TTAAAATTGACCAGAAAAACATAGAAATGTTAGAGAAAGAAAAAAAAATTTTTTGTTAGCCAGTGTTATCTACAGGCCGTAGTTTGATAATAGGGCGATGATTTTCGAGTGTGTCATTTTCATAGTTTTGCCGCTCAGGTGAGCGAGACTCGAGTAGTCATTTTGTATAATTCGTACCTTCATGTATGAAGGCGATAGTTTAAGCTGCTAAGGCATGTCTACAGTGGTTTTCACATTATTGTATCTGATGCGTTTGATGGCCGTGTGAGGCCTTATTGTGTGTATAAAGTATTAAAGGGAAGTACCTGTTAAAGGCGTTTATTTCTTATGTCAGCCATTGTTGTGTGGTGATACTCTTGGAAGAACGAGCCTTTATTTATTATTATAAATCCACACTGCAGTGGTGTAACCAGTGGAGTGTTCTCCACGATAAGTGGTTCCTGACAGATAGATAGATAGAGAATAAGATAGTGATACAGGGGCGTACTCAGCAATTGTCATTTCGGGCACTGCCCAAGGGTCTACCGCATAACAGAGGTTTGAACTCGTACTCTAGCCTATAGCCTAACCCACATGGAATCGATAATCAAGGGCTTATAACTCTTTTTACCCTGGGGTCCTGATCACTGTAGGCCGCCTCTGTAGTGATATCGATATCTTTTTCGTTATTTCAAGCTCCATCTCTAGCCATATCACGTGTCCTAAATATGCAAGAGCCCTGTGTACTTCCTGAGTGCCTCCGGGTAGACAGAATGAAAAGGACTGCTGTTTCCACGTGTATATCATAAGTGGCGATTAATATAAAGTTGTGCATGGCGCTGGCAATCGCATCACGTAAAAGAGATTGCTACAGAAACAACCACTCCTGGAGCACATGAATGCTTTGGTGCAGGATTCCTGCCAGGCGATCAGTTGCTATGGTAACTCCTTGCTCTATTGGAAGAGTAAAGAGAAATAGTAAGTCTTTGATACGTCTCTGTGGTACTGGGAAACAATATTTGTCTGGCTAGATTTATTTTCTGATTCATATCCTCGGGTTCACATCTGTGACGTATGCTATTTACAAGTCTGAAGCATGTCCTCAAAGAAAAACTAACGTGCTGTTATGACTACTGTTGTAAATTTTTGATAGGTTAGAAGATAGTTATGGTCCCGTCTGAGTAGAGGAGATAGTGGTAAATATGTGAGGATAAAGGTGTAAGAAATAGATTTCACGAGTGAATAGTGTAAGAGGAAGATCTGTCTCTGGAATGAGTAGTTTCTCTAGTCCAGCCTATCTATACGACTTTATTTTAGTATAAGACAACCTTTCTCTCTCTATATGAAATATAAGTTACACTAAACACACTCACACACACAATTATGTGACAGCAAGACACACAAAACGTGAAAAACTTTGGTTAATTGGGTATGGGTCTGACCAACACACAACGTTTAGTTCCTTTTGTTGTTTATTATTATTAAACTTTTACAACATCAAAATATATAGAGAAATAAAATAAAAAAATCATTGTTTACAAACATGAAAATAATCGAGTAAGTGCACTCCCCTTGTTGAGAAAGGATCCCAAAAGAAGTTAATAGCTCAAAGGGCAAAGATAAGCACTAGGTTACAGAAGAGAATATAAAGAACAAATTCCACACTAAATTACTACTCAGTAAAGTACACATGTTTAGCGAAATAAAAAAAAGAAGTTAGTACAAGGATTGTAACAAAAGGAAATATTCCCTCTCTTTCTCTCTCACTCTCATGCGTGGCCACAAACAATCTCGCTTACCAACTCTTGGTGTTGAATTTCGTTGAAAAAAATTACAATAGTTCTTGAACCTATACTGTCAGGTGGGTTGCCCAAATGTGGCCCCAGTCCAGCCTATATATCGAATAATAATTACAAGGTGGACGTGAAATTTGGTGGTGTAATTTTCCCTGGATGAAACAATTCACCGCGTAGAGTTACCGAAGCAAGACGTGCTCTGGACGTTCACAGTTGCAAAAAGAGAAAAGTAATTCCCGTATTGCTAAGCATCTGGTTGCTAAAGCGATTGTTACAATATGTAAAATTGATGATGATGATAATTCCTATCGGCTGGCTCTAGGGTGAGTGCCGATTTTTGAAACAGCACAACTTTCTGAATGAATCCAGTGCTACGTCTGTCAAAAGTTAGATGTTGATATTATTTTATATATATACCACTCCTGTGGGCTGGTAAATTGGAAAAAATATCTGGGAATTGATAGTCCAGTTAGCTTAATAATTAAAATGTTTATGTGTCTTTTAGCCAGTCATGTTCACAACATAGACTTATGGACTCCAAAGTCACGAAGAAGACAGCATAAATCTCATCAGTACTGGAGACTATAATCGACCTTTTGTGTAGTAGAGAAATCAGAAAATACATTTCCCCCAATAAAGGGTTCCACCGGTCTCTCTGTTCAGCGTTTCTGGCCGACAAAAAAACTTAACCAATGTAACTGGCTTTCTTCTGAGATTACGCCGTTTCTGGAGATCAAACGATTGTCTCCCACTGAATGTATAAACATCAAAGAGTACAAGGGGGAAAATATTTTTACCCGTGCAATTTACTACACAGAGGGGGCAAAGTCTTCTACAGACAGGGGGTATTATGTGCTGGTGTTGTGGGTAGTGGGTTTCCCCCCTTGCTTCACCCTAGGCCTAGTGAATTCTTGTTCATGAAAGGAGCGACCATTGCGGTGTTAGTCTCTTGGCCTAGCAAAACCTCTCATACCCCAAGATCGTTGTGCGTGGTGAAGAGCCACACCCTCCTCGAGGTAGTCCTGGTAACTGAGGGTGCGAATCCTCAGGCTAAACCCAACGGATCTAGAGGAGCAAACCTCGATAATAAAACCGGTGCACTACACCGTACACGCCCTCTGTGGGTGGGAAGGAGCCAGATGGATACTGAACAAGTCTTGGGAGTGGGAACGAGTGTGGACTGCTCCCTGAAGATCGGAACCCATCGTACAGGCACAGAGACTCAGGACGTGTCGATCCTATTGCCTTCAACTCTTGGTCACATGCCTAGAGCCTCGGAGAACTCGGCGTAACCAGCAGGCAATTTGGTGGCGGGGAAAGAGCACTGTGAGCCCTACCTTGGCTACGTATGACAAGGAGACGCAGAAACACCCCCTTTATCTCCCCCAGAGCTGGCACAGTATACTTCTGGCTTCTACCCGGGGCGGTAGGAAATCCACAGGCATCCCAGCATCACAATGCCAAGAAGATGACAAAGTTGGAATTTACTAACTCAAACCTGGCAGAGCAAGTCCTCCATCAGATGCGGCCGATGCTGGGCCCACTGGCGCGTGGACACGTCCCGATCCCCATCGAGACTTGCCCGGGGAGCCCACCCCGGCTCAAAAAGCAGAGAAGGCCACTCTCCAAACCTCCGATGTCTTGCGGGCAGTGTTAGGATGTGCAAGAACATGGACAGGAAGACTCCACAACTTCCCCACTGAAGACACGCCCACGGCGACCGTTGCCTCAATTGGCTGTGTGTGATGTACCCGGAAACGGGGCCTCCCAGTACTGAGGCACAGTTAAGTCCCCGATGTCACTTATCGGTGCAGAGTTGAGAGAGATGGCTGAGCATCACAATCCCTCCTGTGTTGCAGCATGATGAGAACCCAGCATTGCACACTGAGCTTGGGGGGATCACTTGGGCACCAGACTTAATACTGGCTCTTGACTGGATGGCCGCATGCAGGAGATTTCTATAATGGAGGGTTGGCAGGTGGTGGGTATCTGGAAGTGGCTCTGTGCAGGACGTGAGGATTCCTTGGGAGAGCCCAGAACCAGAGCACAGCATTGCGCAAGCTCTGCATAGTTAGAGAGCCCCCTGGATGACGGGGAATGCACAGTGTGCCACCCCACCTATCCCCAACTGCTAACTTAGAACCAGAAGTGGGGTCCTCTGTATGCGTGCCAGGCCAGGATAAAATGCCTGGGAAAGAGACTGGAGCTCAGAACTCCCTAACTCAAAGTTGCAGGATGGCAGAAAAGCCATGGGAAAGACAGGTCTATTTTGAAGATAACGCAACCATATTTTCACCATACGAGCTCGGACGCCGCCTCGGTAAACAAGGTCCGCGCAGAGCAGTGACACCCCCAGGCTGCTTGCGAATAGTCTACTACTGGGAACATAAACAGATTAGGGATGAGCCCACTCTCCCGTTGAACAGGTGCTAAAGTCATAGATACTGGGCCAGAAGGCGCACCGGAAACCACAGTATCACGCAACTCGCTTTTTTTTCTATGAAGAGTACACCGTCACTACACAGAGGTTCGGTGTTTTCCACGTGTTTTCCACTATAGGTCTGTCCGGTGTCGTAATATTGACAGATTCGCTCGCGTGAGAACTTGGGTAAAAGGACGTGGTTCGCTCCCCTGTTTGACTGGCAGATTTGCGAAAGTTGGTAAACAACTCTGTTGTTATGTTCCCAGAAAAATGGCGTGGATTCAAAGGTGAGTCATACACACAGAAATTTGCGTGGTTTGGCTTAGCCAATGGTAGACACTAAATGGGAAAGCAAAGGCTGTCAGATTACTGTATCAATATTTCCATTGTACGTCACAGTACGTCCGGGCTTTGAAGATGTGAAACCCTTTCATATCTCATTTATGGAAATAGAGCTACTGTCATCCGCAGCGTCCGAGTGATTGCTATCTTCCATTGCATCATCCTCCTCCATGCTCCAATTTCGACTCATAAAATCCGCTCCTACATTCTCTTTTCCGGATATATATTATACTTTGAACGAGTACACGCTTAACAGCAGAGCCCAACGCATAATCTTTGCTTTAAAATCCTTATTGGCTCCAAGAAATGCCAATGGAGCATGGTCTGTCTGCACTGTGAACGAAACTCCATACAGATATTCATGGTGCCTCCTGATTCCGTTCACAAACATTCCCTCTCCACGGTCGAATAATTCCTTTCTGCTGTGTTGAGTTTTCGGCTGCTGTAGGCCACTGGAAATAACAAGTTTGGATGACTCTCGTCTGCTTGAAGCAGTGTCGATCCGATTCCTTTTCCGCTCGCGTCTACGTGCAAGACGAAAGGTTTAGTCAGGTCGGGTAACCGTAAAATGGGGTATTTGGATAGACGTTCCTTGAGAGTGACGTAAGCGTGTTCACACTCTGCATTCAAACAACCTTATTGGGTTTTCCATTCTTTGTGAGGTCAGTAAGTGGTGCTGTCAGGCCATTGCAGTTTTTAATGAACTTTTTGTAGTTCGCACACAGTGATAGGAACGAACGTGTGTCTCTCTTTGTTTTAGGCCTCTTTGCTGCACGTATTTTCTCTGTTTTTTGCAACTGGCCACATACACCCTTGAGAAATGGTATGCCCCAGGAAGTCAAGCTTTTCAAAGACGATTAAACATTTGCTAGGACGGGCGATAAGGGCAGCTTCCTTTACTCTCCTGAGGAGCTTAGCGACCGTAGCAATATGTTCTTCGTAGTTATCCGTTGCAATCAGTATATCGTACATGAAATTGTGGATATGTGGCTCAGGCTGGAATTCCGTTACTGTGTTAAGTAATCGGTAGTCAATTCACAGCCGAACTTCCTTATTAGGTTCTGAAACAGGACGACGCACGAGCTATAAGGCGATGCAGATTCGCTATTAATCCCAGCTTGACGTAGCTTGTCTATCTCTCCGCGTAACGTGTCTGCTTTTGCATACGGAATCGGGTAAACTCTGGTTCGCACAGGTGTCTCGTTTGTCAGCTTCATATCGAACTCTGCGAGATGCGTTCGACCAGGTATGTCCGTTAAGACTGCCGAGTATTGTTTCAATAACGCTTTCGTTTTTGTCTGTTGTGCTTCGGAGAGAGCGTCGCCGAATTTAACATCTTTAAATGATTCCGTTTGTTGCAGTGGATATTCAATGCAACTATCGTCATCTTCCCCATCTTCGGTTGCTATAGCGACCGCCAAGAGATGTTCGGGGGAAGGCACCGGTTTTTCCAAATATTTCTTTTACAGATTTATATGGTAGACTTTTTCCTTTCCTTTAATAGAGATCTTGTAGTTAGTTCTCGAGATCTTTTTAAGGACGGTAAACGGCCCTTGCCATCCGATACGTCGTTTGTTGTTTCCGGTAGGAAGTAGCAACAAAACTTTCTCTCCTGGTTGCAGTTCTCTCTCTCTCTCTCTCTCTCTCTCTTTCGCTGCTCTGTTGTATCGTTTAGCGTGTTTCATGCGTGCTCGCTTAAGGTTGGTTGTTGCTGGATCCCATCCTAGTTGTCACCTTTCCTTAAGTTCCGATACATATTTACTTGCTGAGACGACTGTCTCATCAGACTTCTGGTCTGTGAGTGACCAGAGTAAGGCATCTAGCGGGCCCTTAATAGGTCTGCCGAATAAAAGTGTAGCTAGTGGTAAACCTGTAGATGCCTGGAGGATTTCCCTATAGCCGAATAAAGCTGCGGGAATGAAAAGGTCCCAATCTTCAGGTTTCTCTTGTCCCAGCTTACGAAACATCATGGTGAGGCTGCCGTTAAAACGTTCCACGGGCCCATTTCCGTCCGGATGGTACGGGCTGGTGTGGATGTGTTTGGCCCTCAAGATCTTAAAGATCTCCTCCATTAACAGGCTACGGAATAGGGATCCGTTATCCGTCAAAACGTGTTGAGGGAATCCCAACCGTGTAAAAATCTGCACTATGGATTCTGCGACATGCTTGGAATCCGTGCATGTTAGCGGTATAGCTTCGGCCGACGTAGTGCATGTGTCGACTAAGGTCAGGATAAACCTGTTCCTTCTTTTAGTTCTTTCAAGGGGTCCTATAATGTCGACTCAACCCGTTCAAATGGTGTCCCCACTATTGGCATTTCTCCCATTGGAACGGGGGGTGTCCAATGCTTGGGTGCCACACGTTGGCACTTGGCGCATGATTTCACATATCTGATAATATCAGTGTTTATTCCTGGCAACCCATAGTGAGTCGATATTCGCTGAATAGTGGCGTTTTTTGACCTCTGACGAAATCAGAGTGTATCTCCACCAGTGCGACTGGAAGCGTTATGGGTGCACCTCCTTTGAAAACTCCACATAATTTGATGGTTTCTTCTGTCTCTTGACCAGGTTTGACCAAATGCCTTGCGACAATACAATCGAATCTCAAACCTGTATCAAACAGAAAATAACTTTAAGTCCCGTTCAATAAAACAGTTCCTCGCTTTGAAGGCCTCTCACCCTCAGGTTGAAAGTCACTGACATTCTTCCTCCGTTGCGGTTTGTTTGCAAGCAACCGATACGATTTGTCCCTGTGTGCTTGCCCTGGTCAGATGTCCCTTTCGCAGGGGTTTTCCCTTTGTCGTGTCCTTTTTAGAATGGCTGCCATGAGTGATGGTTGGGCTGATCATGGGGTTTGGTGGGGTATCGAGTTTTGTAGAATTTAGTTTTTTCATGAGGTGGGTATGGGGTACAGTATCCCTAGGGGGTTGGTGAGAAAATGACTGGGAAGACTGTTCTATGTTATTTTTTTTCGTGAAGGCTCATCTGTAGACTTGCGTTTTGAGCCTGGTATATCGCTCAGACTTACTTAAAATGTCCTCCACCTTTACAGCTCCCTGTTCAGCAAGAAATCTACGGGTTTCATTTGACAAAGTGCTTTTTTATTTGTTCGGTTAGAACAAACTCTTCTACCCCTTAAAAAGTGCAAGGAAGCTCTGAAAGCTCCAAACACTTCGTCAAATATCCCTTCAGGCGAGAAGAAAACTGGTGAAACGTCTTTCCTGCTGTTCGGAACAGTTGCAAAAATTTGCGAGCGTTCATTTCGAAACGCTCAAGTAAAGCTTTCTTCAACATATCGTAATTGTCTTGATGGCTGCTTCCCAGTTTAACATACACATCATATGCATTACCTTTTAAAGCCTGAGAAAGCTTCAAACACCATCGCGAACTTTCTAAACCATACAGTGTTGCCATTCTCTCAAATTTTTCTAGATAAGTGTCAATTTCCACATTGCGGCTTGGGAAGGATTCTAGGGCAAAAGACATACCCGCTAATTGGGGAGACTGAATACTGGAGTGATCAGTTAAAGGTGACTGAGGTGAGGAAGGCTCTCCGTTGCTGGAGTTAGACGTTGCACGCGACTTTGGACTTCTAGAGTCTTAAGCGCCAATTCGTGCTGACGTCGTTGCTCATTCTCTCTTTCCTCGTGTTCTCTCTCTCTGTCTCTCTCTTTCCTCATGTTGTCTCTCCCTTTCTCGCTCCATGTCTCTGTGAGTTTCCATTTCCGCCTCAATTCTCTTACTTTCCAATTGACGGTCTTCTTTCTCTTTCTCTCTAGCTTCTGCTTCCTTCTTCTCCGCCTCATATCTGTTGAGTTCTTCGTTCACAAAAGCTAGCACTTCTGCACCTTGTAGTCCTACTTCCCTTGCTTCATCTCTTAGCATTGCTCTAAGTTTTGCACGCTCAGCCTTGGCAAATAACTGACTGCAACTTACTCGAGAAAAAACAGAAAATAAAAGGATACAGTGCTCCCTAACCAATTAAGAGAAATACCACACACAAAATTTCCTGCTTTTACTGTGTTACCTCCTCCCTGTTATCAGTTATCTAATCTATCGCTGCTGTTAACTAGCTAAAGCTCCTAACGCAGACGACTTAAACCATAAAGATGGTAGATCAGACTAAAAACTAAAAAAACTATTATTACTACTGTGGAAAAAAAAATTTATATAAAAATGTAAGGAGAAAAAAATTATCCTTATTATAAATCCATCACACTCGTCCACACCTGAAGTCAGTTTAGGAGTTAGGGGAGGCTATTAACTTGGCGATAGCCAGAATGCTCTTCCTTTGCTAAGCTCACACTCCACTGCTCAAAAAAAATATTTTGTGATTGCTAAACAATCATGCGTACCAGCAGTCTTCTTGTACAAAAGTAATTATATATCATATATCTGACAAAGATTACCATCAAAATCCAAACTGTATGTATATGATGCTGTGGAGAGAAACAAATGTCTATTTTGTGTGGTCAGAACCCAGTAAATAGGAACGTTGTCTAGGGGATAATTATTACTAATATTCCTTAACTCACGAAACAAGTCGCACAGCACACTCTATCTAGACTAAGATTAAGATTCAATACCCGACGTTAGACATTTATCTAGACTCAGACTTAGATCAAAATTAGGAAACGAGAACCCATTTTGTCGTGCTAAGATAAAATCCCAGGACCGAGCACCCATTCTGTCGTGCTTGGTCCAGATTTAGATCAAATCCCGTGGACGAGCACCATTCTGTCGTAAATTTTGGATAGGTTATAAGATAGTTATGGTCCCGTCTGTGCAGAGGTGATAGTGGTAGATATGTGAGGATAAAGGTGTAAGAAATATATTTCACGAGCGAATAGTGTAAGAGGAAGATCTGAGTAGTTTCTCTAGTCCAGCCGATCTATACGACTATATTTTAGTATAAGACAACCTTTCTCTCCCTATATGAAATATAAGTTACACTAAACACACCCACACACACAATTATGTGACAACAAGACACACAAAACGTTAAAAACTATGGTTAATTGGGTATGGGTCTGACCAACACACAACGTTCAGTTCGTTTTGTTGTTTATTATTATTAAACTTTTACAACATCAAAACATATAGAGAAATCAAAAACATCATTGTTTACAGACATATGAAAATAACCGAATAAGTGCCCTCCCCGTGTTGAGAAAGGATCCCAAAAGAAGTTAATAACCCAAAGCGCAAAGATAAGCACTAGGTTACAGAAGAGAATATAAAGAACAAATTCCACACTAAATTACTACTCAGTAAAGTATACAAGTTTAGCGAAATAAAAAAAAGAAGTTAGTACAAGGATTGTAACAAAAGAAAAAAATATTCCCTCTCTTTCTCTCTCACTCTCATGCGTGGCCACAAGCAATCTCGCTTACCCACTCTTGGTGTTGAATCCGTTGAAAAAAAACATTACAATAGTTCCTGAACCTATACTGTCAGGTGGGTTGCCAAAATATGGCCCCAGTCCAGCCTATATATCGAATAATAATTACAAGGTGGACGCCAAATTTGGTGGGGGGGGGTTTGAATAAAATTTTGCCTCGTTTTGGCGAGGCGCGTCCCGATCAACCTAGAGCCCCTTGATGTATAGAGAGTTACGCGAACTAAAACTTGGCCGCCATTTTCGGCTGTACCTGTATGTTACGTGCAGTCTTTGGTATCTTGCAATATAATACATTTGTATGCTTGTTATGTTCGCAAATATTTTGTAAACAAAATAGATACTCTTCTTGGCTTAAGGAAAAGTCAATATTGAGTTACTTCCCCTTGAAAGGAGTTTCAGATCGAACTCCGCGGATGAATCCAGTTTTACTGCGATTTATTCTTTGTTTGGGTAGAAATGGATTGTTCTTGCTTCAGTATATCTATGGCCTGAATTTATGTGTATTGTTTGTCTAGGTAGGACGAGTCTGTCTTATGTCTGTATATCTTTACATATCTAAGTCGAACTATATGTTCTTTGTCGCTAGAAAAGTCAAAGGGCTGTTCGGCGGATGTGTCGCTAGGGAGTTGTGATTTGGCTTCGCCCTGATGGGCGCTGTTGTGTTTCTGTATCGGCTTGTCGCCGGGAAAAGTGATCTCAATATTTATGGGGAAAGTGATAGTCGTTTAGACCTATCGTGTATGCTTTACCCCAGTGTTTTTATTCTTATTGCCAAGGAATGGCAGAATCATGTTTCTGATAATAAGGTAAAGAAAGCACTTCTTATGAACTCTTGCTAAGCCATCGTTTTTCGATAAGCAGACGCATTGTACGTCTGAGAGAATATTTAACCAGATGAAGATGACATTCATTCCTAGCAGCACTATATTGTATGATGAAGTCAATTGTATCTATGATAGAATCTACAAAGCCATAAGGACATTTAATGAATGACCAGCTTTGATACAGCTGCCTAGTTTGTATCAAAAAAGAAAGTGAGTGACAGCTCACGAGAGAAGCCATCTTGTATCCAAATATTTTGTGACTTTCAAGAAGAGAAAAGGGATGCCCCGTACTATCGCTTGATGAGTCCAGAGATCACTGCTACTGTATGAGAACCCATTTCTAGTGGTTCAATCTTATTATATGAAAATATGTGCTGAACTTTACTTAAAGGAATCTTCGCTAGACGAGGTTAGGTCTAAGAGTCATCTTGAATATTGTTTATAAACTGACGTGCTCTGTCAGTGAAGTCAGATGATATATATATGGGCAATACGGAGTGCTTATCTACTGACACTCCATTGTGCTATTAGTCAACATGAGTGCCCATGTATCATTGCAAGACCATTTATCCACTGTACCATGATGTATTATGCCAACCTGTCATTTGTCACTGTATCCGTGCTGTCGAGTGTGTACGTCCAATTAAACTGTAGCAAAGATACACAGTCGTTGGTGTCGATGACTTCCAGCCATACATGAGTGAAAGAAAAAAGACCATTTGTCAACACCACGAACTCTTCTTATCATTCGCATATTATACTCTCACTCTATGTCTACACACCACTGCGTAGGTCGAGTTGACATTCCATACTCAAACCACGAGCAACACTCTGACGAGTCTTTAACACTGGAGCTTCCAAACATCCTCTTAACACCGTGGTCCTGTACACAGTTGATGTCAGCAGGAAAAAATAAATAGATAACAGCAACCCAATACATCTATTTAACACAGTATTTAACACTGTATTGCAGGAAAATAGACCCAATCGCGAGTTTCAGACCCAATTTGCATTTTCGTTTAGATTAACTAATAATTTGAAATAAAATTAGATGCAAATACAGTAGCACATATTTGTACTATTCTTTGTATTTCAACTAACAAAACAAAAAGAAGGAAACTAGTTTACGAACCGGTTTGTTGAATAGAATCAGTAGCGTGAATTTTTAACACATAGGCCTACGCCGTTAAATTTTATATTCCTCTCAGAATTCCACTATTTGGCAACAAATATTCCGTTAGAATTGCAACACTTAGCAAAACATACTACCTTGGAATTGAACTATTTACCTAGTTTGAAATGTGGAAACTGGTGAATGACTGTTGTAGACACTGGAAGTTTTACTAGATCCAGATGATCACATCAGTTTTTGTTTTCATTAAAATTGCGACAATGTACAGATAGTTTTAACAAAATCTAATTACATTTTTTGGACCGGAGATTTTATTATAATTTTATTATATAATTATATTATATATTTTTTTATTATTATATAATTTTTATATATTATATATATATTAAATATTAGCCTATATATATATATATATATATATATATATATATATATATATATATATATATTATATATATATATATATATATATATATATAAAATAATTTTTAATATTATGTAATAATAATATTATATAATTTATTATATAATTTTATTATAATGTTATTATAATTAATAAATATTAATACTGCTTTGAGGGTCGGCGGCTAAGGATCAAAGAAGAAAATAATAAAAATATAAAATTTTATATAATTTTATATTTTATATATTCAAATTATATAATTATAAAATTATAGTTATATAATTTAAAATTATATAAATTGTATTTTATTTATATATATATGTGTGATAGGGCCGGAAAGACACCTGGCTTACCCCATCACGGGAAGACACCCCAGCTTCCCCCTTCATTGTGAGTGGCACATTTATCGCCCATATTTTCGATGTGCGCGAAGCATGCTGGGATGTAAAAAGTCTTCAAGATTGATGAAAAGGCCATAATAATGCCTAAAAATTAAGCTGTGGTGTAGAATTGTGTTTTTGCTCTAGAAATAGTTGTGTATATTTGTGTTTTCGGGCCTTCTAAAGCAATAATCGCGAGCGTTGTTTATGCGGCTAAATTAATACGCCTAGCGCGCAGTAAGTTGAGTGATTCGCCAAGGGTCTATATAATGCGTGTGAGAGCCAGCAGCGACCTTTCCTAGTATCAGCCCAGACGAGAGAACAAAGAAGACGAGGTGACCGGTGTAGGTAGCAGATGGACCAGAGCACGTGAGCTGTAATTCTTAGCGCATTTTGTATTTAGCATTCGTGTTCTATAAGTCTGAAATTATATTCAGCACGAGTCTGTTTTAATGTTTAGTGAATTAGGTCTAAATAAATAGATAGATGTGTTCCCAAAGGAAATGTCTTTTTAGGGCATTATGATTTAGTCTCGAAATGATAGATGAGTGAAAATAATGTTTGATAGGTTTTATTAGGCATGCTAAGTCCAGATTGCGGCTGTAAGAACGATTATTTCATTCATCAGAAAGGCAGATATAGTATGAAGCTAATTCACTGGAATTTAGATAAGATTAACAATAGCAAGATGGCAGCCACGTGGCGAGGACTGTATAAAAAGCGGCGAATAACACTCCCCGCGTGGTAAACCTATAATGTTACGCCACGTGACACGTTATGTATTTAATTCCAGTTTTGTTAAAGTTAAGAATAATTATATTGTATTCCTTAATGAAAGAGTAATTCAGTGTATTTCACGATTATTGATATTTCTACTGTTTATCTTTAGTGGTTACTTTGAAGTGAGAATAGTCATTTAGATTTCGGGAGAGCGCGAGGCCACTCCTTTGTTGAGACATGTGTTTCTCTGGTTGCTCCCGGCGGAGCATGGAAACACCAATGCAGCTGGTGTCCATTACAGGCCCACAATAAGCATTTTGATGCTATTGCTGTGGTTGTTTCGGTGACGGTAACGATGTGTTTCATGTGATGAGTTCTCAGTCTCATCAGGGGTCATATACGACACGCTTGTTGCCAGGCGCACCAGTCGTCACTTACGACATGTTCAGAATGCAGTAATGAATATTGAGATGGATCAGATGCGAGGTGGTGGTTCATGCCTATTAAGGAGAGTATTGGTGGTACATATTGGTTAATTCTATGTTATAAATATTTTATGATTATTTAATTATTGTTATGTGAAGAATGGTTTGTGAGAGCACGTGGGCTCACTTGGAGATATATATTTCTCTTCTGCGCTCCTGAGGGAGCATGGGGCCACCAGTGTGGTTTGCCTCCGCATGAAGTATTCATATGCTCGTGCAGTAGTGGTTTCGGTAGCAATCTGTGTTACATGGTGAGATTGCCAGCCTCATGCACAACACCATACTAGTCTCATTGGACGACATGCATGAGTGTGTGTGTGTGTGATAGCTGAGTGTGTGCTCTTGCAGTAGTGGTTTCGGTAGCAATCTGTGTTACATGGTGAGATTGCCAGCCTCATGCACAACACCTTACTAGTCGCATTGGACGAAATGGGTTGTAAAAATAAATACAGCCCCTGCCTCTAGAATCAAGAGTTTTATTGTTGTTCGGTTCGGTGCGAGTGTGACAAGAGAGTGATTAAACATATCACAATATAATCATCATCATCATCTCGCCCACCCTGTCATATATATATATATATATGTAGTTGCCCATCGCAAGCGAAGATGGCGACAGCTTCAGACTTGAATTGTGAGACATTAGTGCCGTGATCTCATCTGGCTAATTAGTCCTATTTTGGCCCTACAGGCCATGCCACATACGGGGCACACATGGTTAGAGTCGATAGTAGTGTTGCTGCGCATTCTGACTTTTCTTGTCTGAGCTGTGACTTGAGCTGTAATTGGATTTAAGTGAGGAAGAGTTGCGCTAATCTTCATCCTCACTCTCTCGTCCTGAATTATCTGGCCCAGATAAGTCTTGGGCCTGACCATGAAGGAGTCACAGGAGGAAGATGAAACTTGGCACATTTAAAGTTCATCATATTTTCACTGAATGTGTGAAGTACGTGTTTGTTTCTTTAATGGGTTTTTACCGCTACGGTGCACGGCGCAATGTACCCTATTGACCGGATCTGCTGCTCCAAAGATTTGACAAAACAATGGAAAAGAAGGAGGCCAGAGCTGTGATAAAATTTCTGATGTTTCAGGGAAAAACATCTGCAGAAATACACAGGGAGATGGAACCAGTGTTTCGTGATTCTTGTCTTTCATATACTTCGGTAAAAAACTGGTGTCAACAGTTTAAGTGCGGCCGCTCAAATGTTGCTGATCTGCCACGATCTGGTAGACCAGCCTCAGAGTGCAACGATGAAAATGCAACAAGAGTGAAGAAAATCATTGACCAGGATCGAAAAATGACAATTGTGGAGATAGCTAGTACAGTAAAACTGAATGAAAGAACAGTTTATAGAATTTTATACAACAGGAAAGTTGTGACCAGGAAACGAGGGATAACGCGCACTCAAAATCTTCCTTTGCTGCAAGACAACGCGCCCTCTCACAAAGCACGATTTGAATATTGAAATTCTTCCACACCCACCATATTCACCAGATTTGGCTCCATCAGACTTTTTTCTATTCCCAAATCTTAAAAAACAGATAAAAAGAAATCATTTTGACAGCGATGAAGAAATTATACTGGCATGTGATGACTGGTTTAGTTTGAAAAATAGGGTGTTTTACTCCCAAGGTATTTTCAAGGTCAAGCAGAGATGGCAGGAGTGTGTCAATTCAGACGGTGGCTATATTGAAAAGGAATAAACACTATACAAAATTTCAGCTCTCTGTGACATGTCCTTCATGGTCAGGCCCAAGACTTTTGTCAAGCCCCTTGTATTATCCAGACGACTGGAGACAACACAGGATGCAGTGGATGACCAGGGCGTTCTAAGTGTCTCGCCGTGCTCTTTGCGTTCCACTCCGCGCTGCTGGTAGTTGCCTTCATATCCGTTGAGCCATATATATATATATATATACAGTAGAACTCCATTTATCCGAACCCCATGGGACCGAGCATCGTTCGGATAATCAAATGTTCGGATAATTGGATTGCATAATGTATCGAGTACATGTACACATATTTCTAAAAATAATTAACCATCACAAGGAAAATACGCTATAAAACATATTTACTTGTACTGTAATAATAATACCCACACTGTATTAGATCACTGTATCACCAAAATCTTTCATTACACTGCAGTGCATGTACTACTTGTACAGTATTATTATTTTTTTTTAAAAGAGAAATATTTTCAAAATAACATTACAAACGATTCAAAACCAGGCGCAACTTACGTATACATGTACTTGCACAGATGTAGCCCACTATTTAAAATAATGAGGAATCCTCTTTTGCACCAAACTGGATAGTCTCCTTTTGGCTGCTAAGTCCCGCATTCTCTTCAACAGCAGAAGCTGTGTAGGACAGCTGTCATCTTCTTGCTCGTACCAAGCCATCGCTGTTTCTAGTGCTATAAAGGCCTCTTCATGACTTGGTCGACGTTTTGGGTTTTCTTCATAATTTACAAGTACATCATGTACTTCTGATGAGTCTTCATCATCGGTCACTACATGTTGCACAAAAGACAACATTTCTTCGTCATTCAAAAACTGAAAACCAGAATCATTATCATCTTCTAGCCACAAGTGTGCATCATCTTTGTCACAGTCCGAAAATCCGGGCATTGCTTGAAACAGTTCCACAACTTCATTTATACAATCATCATTTGTGTCCACTGCAGTAGTTTCATTGCCTCCTTTTTTCCCAAGCAGTCTATTCCAAGCCTTGTTGAGATTATCTTGTGACAGGGTGGTCCAAGCATCAGCTAACATATAGCAACAGTCTTTGAGATTAAGCTTTTTGGAAAACGCCACCACACTTTCTTCATCTTCAGCCAACAATAAACGACGCAGGACTTCCTTCTTGTACATCTTTTTAAGCTTTGCTATAACACCCTGATCCATTGGTTGAATCAGTGCTGTTACATTGGGAGGCAGAAAAATTACTTTAAAATGTGCATCAACTGCATTCAATGTATCCATCTCTGGATGAGACGGTGCATTGTCCAGTAGAAGAATTACTTTTCCAGTTTTCTTTTCTTGTTCTCTCAACCTCTTCACATTTGGGATGAACTGATTTGTATACCAATCAAGAAATATTTCACTATTCATCCAAGCACTCTTCTGTGCTTTGTAGCACAATGGGAGACATGTCACATTCTTTAAACAACGTGGTTTTTTTGGCTTTGCCGATCATTAGCACCGGTAAACGATGACTTCCACTGAAATTCGCGGCTACCAAAATTGTTACTCTCTCTTTGCACTTTTTAAACCCAGGGGCAGCTGCTTTGCGCTGAGATGCAAGTGATTTTTGAGGATTGCATCAAATCATTGGATTTCCAGTATAAGCCAGTCTCATCGGCATTATACACATCATCAACTGAATAACCTTCTTCTTCAAAAAAAGCCAAGAATGTTTCTTTAAAATTTTCAGCGGCAGTTGCATCGCTAGATAAAGATTCCCCTTGAATCTCCAATTCTCGTATGCTATGACGAGATTTAAAGTTTCTTAACCATCCCTAGCTAGCCTTAAAGTCAGGAGGACTGTCAAGTTGATTGTTGAACTGAAGTGCCTTTTCACACAATAGAGAGCCAGAGATAGGACGGTAGCTTTTCCCAACATTGAAAATCCCCTTTCACCTTTTCTAGTCTCTTGATAATTTCTAACTCATACTGGTTACTAGTTGTTGAATCATGCTTTATTTGCTAAATGATGTGAATGTCCACCAGTGGATAAATGTAGATGTTGGGACTGGTGTAGTAAAGTGTAACGATTGTCAACTCATCAAACCCAGCACAGTTTTGGTCATACAGGTCATCTTGTCCTGGAACGCGATGAGGCTCCGACAAGAATGTGAGTGTAAACAATGAGTGTGTATCTGAATGTCAGTACGCGAATGGTAGAATGATTCGATAGAGTTGACAGGTTGGTAGTACATCACTCATACTCACACTGTTCGAATTCAAGAAGTACTGGAACTACGGTGGTCTTTTTATAACATTTAATGGGACGCACACTTGGACAGTACGTGTATGGTTACAGGAACAAATGTCGACATAGACAGCATAATGTTGATCACAGGAATATCATCTTAAGTTAGCATTCATGCTTGGCAAATATCATAATGGAGCATTCGTAAATAAGCATTCAGCGTTCCATCATGTAAATCATCTGGCTTTACTGACTGGGCACGTCAGACCATAACCAATACATAGGAAGGCTCCTAGACCTAACCTCGTCTAGCGAATATTCCTTCACGTAAAGTTCAATATATATATATTTCATAATATAGGAATCCCAGACATGGGTTCTCACATGTAGCAGTGATCTCTTGGTTCATCGAGCGATAGTACAGGCATCCCTTTTTCTCACTCGATAAATACAAAGTATATGAATTTCAACATGGCTGTTCTCTCTCTCGTGAGCTTCACTCACTATAGAATATAGACCAAAATTAGTCATTCATTAAATGTCCTCATTTCTTCATAGGTTCTCTCATAGAGGTAATTGAATAATATCATACAATCCAGTGCTGATACATAGGAATGTCTTCTTCCTTTGAATGGATATTCTTTTTAAAAGTACCACTGTGCATCTGCTTATCAACAACGATGGCGAAGCCCAAGTTCATAATAAATTGTGGTTTTACCTTTTTATGCGAAATATAACTTTGCCATTCCTTGGCAAAAGAGAATAAACACTGGGGTAAAGTACATACAACATGTCTAAATGATTATCACTTTTCCCCATCCATATATAGATCACTATTTCGGCAAAAAGCCTGCTACAACAAAACTCGGCATCCTCACAGGATGACAGCCATGGATCACACCCCTTGCTAGCGATACTTCCGCTGCATAGCCTTTGACCTTTTCTAGCGACAACCAAATTAGTTCGACTTAGAAATGCAAAGATATCCATATATAAGACAGACTCGTCCTACTCATACAAACACTACGTATAAATTCAGGCCATAGATATACTGAAGCAAGAACAATCTATTCCTACCCAGCCACAGAATAAATCACAGTAGGCCTAGAGTCGTCTGCGGAGTCCGATCGAAGATGACAGAACTATTTTCAAGGGAAGCAACCCAAAAATGACTTCTCCTTAAGCACTTAAAAAGGAAATACTTTGCTTACAAAATATTTGCGAACATAATAAGAATATAAATGTATTATATTGCAAGATAGTAAAAATTGCCCTTTACAGTCTTACCACACCTCCCGGGAAAAAAAAAAAAAATTTTTTTTTTTAAATACATCTAGGAGCACCGTAGAATAGGCTCACAACGCAAGAATACTGCGCAGATGAAAATATCAGGAATAACTATAATTCCTAATATGACTGGTGATAATATATATCTCAAAATCTGAGAGAAATTGTTTCCCTACGAATAAATGTTTCCAGGAAGGTGTGATGTACGTATAATACAATTCTGGTAATTATACAATGCATACCAAAAATTCACACTACAATCTTAAATTTATGATTTATGAAGAAACAATCATCAAAGAACAGCGGTGAATTAACATCAATAAACCGCTAAGTAGCGATACCATCATTCTATTATTAAATTACAAATGTGTATATTAGTAAAGAAACAAAAAATAACTGTTGTAAAGTTATACATATTAAAAAGATCCAATATTTAACAGTTAAGTGGCATCATGTGGGCATCTGGACAGAATGTCCGCCATCACATTTTCTGAACCACGGATAGCTCGTACCGAAAAAATGAAAAGGTTGAAGAGCGATTGCGTATCGAGTTGATCTCGAGCTCTTCAAGTTTTTACTTTGGATAGCCGTAAGAGCTTTTTGGTCAGTTTCCACTACGAAATGCGCGCCCAGAAGGAATCTTTGGAGTTTGAGAATTGACCAAACCATTGCCAATAATTCACGGTCTAAAACCGAGTAATTCCTTTCTGCAGCATTAAGTTTTCTGGATATGTACATTACAGGATGCAGAGTTCCAGAGTACTCTTGCATTAGTGCCGCTCCAATCCCAGTGGATGAAGCGTCACTACGAAGAACAAATGTCTTATCTGTTGTAGGTAACACTAAAATAGGTGGTGATGAAAACATAGTTTTGATCTTCTCTAGTGAAGATTGGCATTCATGAGACCAGTGAACCATGTTAGGCGACCCTTTCTTTAATAGTGTAGAGAGAGGTGCCATGATAGAGGACAGATTCGGAATGAAACGTCCATAAAATTGTATGAGACCTAAAAGACTTCGCACTTGCTTTTTAGTCCTAGGGATAGAGATGTTAAGTATCTTAGTGATATTATGGTCTTCTGTCTTCAAGAAACCGTGACCTACTCGATGGCCTAAGAAAGCAATTTCGCTAAAGCCAATACAAGCTTTAGATGGTTTTGCTGTCAGGTTATACTCACGCAGAGTTGATAATAATTCAACTAATCCTGAATAGTGATCTTCCCAAGTATCGCTGAAAAGACAGATGTCGTCTAGATAAGCAATGACATCTGACCGATACGATAGGATTCGACGCATCATGCGTACAAATGTAGCTGGTGCGTTCATAAGGCCGAAAGGCATAAAATTCCATTGGAAAAGGCCTCTGGGAGTAGAGAAAGCGGTAAGAGGTTTGGCGCGTTCGGATAATGGAACTTGCCAATATCCTTTAGACAAATCAAGTTTAGTGAAAAAATGCGATTTAGAAAGACGAGTAAGTAACTCTTCTAGTAAAGGCATAGGTTCAGCATCGAACTTCGTAACTTGATTCAATTTGCGATAGTCAACGCAAAGACGTATGTTATTGTCTTTTTTTCGAACAATAACCATCGGCGAAGAATATGCAGAAGTGGATGGTTCGATTATTTGTAAATCTATCATTTCATCCAACTCCTTTTCAACCTGTGTTTGGAAATGTATAGGGATAGGATAAGGCCTAACCCTAATTGGAGTATGTTCAGTTAGAACAATGTCATGCTCAATGACATGAGTTTGTCCAGGGATGTCAGTGAGGACATCCTGAAATGTTTGTAACATAGACGAAACTTGTCGCCGTTCTCCTAGAGACAAATCAGGAGAAACAGTAACGTCTTTCCATGATTCACTAGAATGAAGTGGGATCATTGGAAGCGGGAGATTAACATCCGAAAAACTTGTTTCCTCATCCTGTATTACAGACAGTGATGAGTAATGACCATGTTTGACATGAGAATCGTCCGTTGCCTGGAAAATAGGC
Organism: Oreohelix idahoensis; assembly: GCA_024509875.1. Classification (NCBI taxonomy): domain Eukaryota; kingdom Metazoa; phylum Mollusca; class Gastropoda; order Stylommatophora; family Oreohelicidae; genus Oreohelix; species Oreohelix idahoensis. The sequence continues at coordinate 136,264 of JAMPIV010022516.1, read as the reverse complement.
TGTAGATAGTCAGGACGTTCATGGAACTCCGTAAGCATATTGATGTGGAAGGTTTTATGCTTCCCGTTAATATCGACGATGTAGTCAACATCTGAAATTTTCGATATTATATCGTACGGACCTTTCCAACTAATAAGGAGTCTATTTTCACGACAAGGTAGCAAAACAAATGCTTTGTCACCAGGACAAAGTTGTCGTAAAGTTCTCTTCTTATTAGCAAATTGTCTTGCCTTCTGCTTAGCAAACTCAGAAGAGGACGTTGCCAATTTGCATGCTTCGATAATCTTTTGTCTCAGCGCGATGACATACTCGTAAGAAGATTTTGTGTCATCGTCAATATTGTCAGCTGTTATAAGATCATGCAGCAAAGACATTGGGCCGCGCGGTCGCGCGCCAAAGACAAGTTCAAAGGGCGAAAACCCTGTATGTTCATTGGGAACCTCTCTGTACGCGAAGAGGGCCGCGGGTAAAACCCTATCCCAATCCTGAGGATGATCCTCAGTTATCTTCCCTAATAAGTTCTTAAGTATTCTATTTAGTCGCTCGACCATCCCATTGGACATAGGATGATAGATGCTACTCAAAGATCTCTCTATCTGTAGAGTAGACATTACTTGAGACATGGTATCCGATATCAGTTGGGTGCCATGATCTGATAATATTTCTCCGGGGAATCCCAGCCGAGAAAATATAAGCCAAAGAGCATCTGCAATGTCAGCGGTAGTAATGCTCTTTAGAGGGATAGCCTCTGGCCAACGTGTGCACATGTCTACACACGTTAAGATAAACTGATGTCCTCTAGCAGATTTGATCTTGAATGGACCAATGATGTCTATCGCCATTTTCTGGAATGGACGAATAGGAATATCTGCAGCCTGAATAGGCGCAGCATGACGAGGACCTTTGGATTTGACTTCTTGACATACTTTACAGGATCGACAATAGATCCGTATGTCCTTGTTCACAAAAGGCCAAAAGAAAGCCGCAAGAACTCTTGACTTTGTACGGGAAAAACCCATGTGACCAGCACACTGAGAGTCGTGTGCATGTTGTAAGATCTTAACTCTCAAATTCTTGGGTACAAGAATCTGAGAATGACTTGACTTAGTGGAGTCTTGCACCATACGTACAAGTACGCCATTCTTCATTGTAATCCAAGATTTACAATTTGAATCTTCATTCGGATCACCTTTTGTTACAAGAGTGAAGAATTTCTTAAGAGTCGGATCTTCTTCTTGTTGTTTTATAAACGAGTCACGAGAAATTACCAAGGGATCATCTTGGTTATGCACTTCATTATCTTCAACAGATGAAGTTTCAGGCATATTGAGAGCTTGAGCTCTAGTGACTACTGCATTAGCAGATTGCATATTTTGATTTTCCCAAACGGAAATTTGCTCCGGAGTGCATTCTTTGACTCCGTGAATGCGACCGATGATAAGATCAGCGATCGGATCCGGCAAAAGACATGCGTGTACATCTCCTGTGAAGAAAGGAGTAGCAATCCTAATGATAGCGGTAGAGTATTTCTCTATGGTGCCGCCAAATGTTACGCATTTGACTACTTTGCCTGTAGAATGAGAAGGATCTATGAGTGACTGCCTAACCCCAATAGTTGTGCATCCAGAATCAAAAAGTACTGAGACTGGATTGTCATTTACTAAACCTTTGTGTAAGACAAGAGAACCTCTCCCATCATGCGCGATTGACGCAGGAAGAGCGGGAAGAGGATGGCCACAGCTTAAAGTAGACACTGTGGTTGGCTCAAATAATGTTTTGCATTGGGGGCACTGAGATGCTCTCCCAAAATCAAAAGCGGCACATGCCATATTATTAGAGTCATCATTATCTTTATTTTGTTTATAGGCTTCGTGGGACTCTTGCTGTGCAGAGTTCGCCTGGTAATGAGCTTTATGTTTTTTGAATTGTGCTCTACCTCTGTTATTATTGCCTCTGTACTTATCATTGTTTCCACTATTATAACCTCTACTCGGGTTTGAATCATAGCTCCTTTGGTTACTATCATCATATTCATTATAATGAGTATCTCGGTAATTATGATCCTGTTGTCTCCATGAAGGAAAACTTGGATAGTTTCTAGAATGACTTCCTTTGCGAAAGTTCCTGTAATTATGACCACCCCTGAATCGAGGGCTGTCAGCTCTTCTCCAGGTATTCGAAGAAGAACCCTGAAATGATTGGTTACCTTGGTTCTGATAACTGTAATAGTTACCTTTTTTATTAAACTTATTTTGAGGTCCTTGGAATTTGTGAGAGTGATTAGGGTTGTATGGTGTTGCAGAAGCAACTGGCATACCTTCTTTAACCTTACTATTGCTAATAGCTACGTCCGGATGTGCAGTGACGTATTGGGTACAATACTGTTCCATTTCTTTTAGAGACTTAGGTTTACGCTCATGTAAGAATTCGAGGAAAGGTTTATTTATACTTGACATAATCTTGTCTCTGAGTATCAAGTCCATAAGGGCTTCATAAGTCTTTTCTGTTTTGGATAGCTCAATCCAACGATCAAATGTAAGACGTGTTCTTGCAATGAATTCTGAGAATTCTACACCTGCCTCAGGCACCATTGTCTTAAACAACTTCCGATAACCCTCTTCAGACAACTGATACTTCTTTAATAAGGCTGCCCTAATAACATCATAGTTATCTTTGTCAGCCTCTTCAACCAAACTTAAACTAGTCAGAGAATCACCTTTCAGATTTTCTGATAACTGGTTAGCATATTGTGATTTGTCCACATTATGTGCTCGACACGAGCGTTCAAATCTGTTTAGCCAGAATGTTATGTCATCACTGGAAGGGTTGAACGCTGGTACCTTGACCTTGTAAGTAAAGGGTTTACCATTACCACTAGATGCTTGATTAACATTACTTATGTTTGTTAACTTTAACTTTTCTAACTCAAATGCTAAAAGTTCTTTTTGGTGTTCATGTTCTCTTATTGCTTTTTTTTCTTGAGCTTCAGCTTGTAATTTTCTCTCTTCTGCAGCAGCCTGTAATTTTTTTCTCTTCAGCAGCAGCTTCATCTTTTCTTTTCTCTTTTTCCATTTCCATCTGGAATCTTTTTTCATCAGTCTGTATCTGCAATTTCTTTTGTTCATCCTCTCTTTGTAATTTTTTCTTTCCTCAGCTTTTCTAACTGCTGACCAGTCTTATCAAGAGCCCTGCCTTGTGTGATAAAATAATCCAAGGTAGACATCTTGTCTAATAAGATCAGTAATTTGCAAAAGTAAATAAATTTACTTTCTTAGTCTTAATCAAAGACTTTGTATGATAACTTTGTAACCTGTGAAAAATAGTACTTAACTATCCCAATCACTGTGGGAAACAAGCCTTACAAAGGTCTTGTATAAATCCTTATATAATAACAGCTATAAGTTGCTGGTTCACTCTATAATATAAGTGCAGTGCACCAGAAATAGTGTTTTATATCATCAACTGTGTACCTTTAGTAATAGTAATTAACTATCAGTTGATTCTTGTACATCAATTTATATGATCAACTATATTTTAAATAGTGTATGTCGATCAGGCACAAAACAAAACAGTTATACAGAAAAACATGAAAACATTTGCGGAAATGAAATAAATAAAATTGGAAAAACAATAAAAGATAAACCGCAAGAGGATAACAAATACAAATAACGCCACAGTATATAAATATAAATTGAGAATAGAACTGAAAGATAGAATAGGGTAGACCAACAAATTACAAACAAATCAAAACAAACTAAAGAACAGAGGAATATTACAAAAACAACAATGAGTACAGACTTCACAGCTAACACTAATAGCAACAGCTGTCGCAGCAAATTTCCAATGAAGAAAATTGCACCTATAGAAACGCACACATCAGACCCTCTATTACGTGGGATACTCTGCTGTGTGACATCGCCCAACCGAAACAACAACCCGCTGGATACAAACAAATATCACATATAAATAGTTAAACATAAATACATAAATGCATAAATAGTATGGCAATATGATGTAAATAGAGTGTTGCAGAAAGAATGTGTTGGAATGAAGGCTCAGTTACACTGCCTAATAGTACAGTACTGTGGTACTTTATTAAACAAATACTTCTGGTCTAATTATTTTAAATTCAACACAGAAATAGAAGCTCCATCGTTGATTTGAATGATAACAATCAATGTAGGACTTCTCAGTTCAATAACATTTCCTTTCGCAAACACTGTCAAATATTCTCCAGTCCTGATGTGTAATGTTCTATGTTTCAACCAAGCTTGCTGTGTAACACTGTCAGTTGTATGGCAAATGTCCAATGAACCAAATGTCAACAAACCCTGACCTAGTTACTGCATACTCTCGACAGGACAGGTCACGCTGACATCACTGTAGAGTTGTACTGTTGATGTATTTGTGTGTCGTAACAGACCCCAAGGAACGTCTGGTCTCAGTAGTTTACTTCTCAATATGGTCACTGTGCAGGTTGACCCAGGAAGCTGGCACACCAGTTGTTAAACTCTTTCTTTGTGTGTAGTTGTTAACTCATACTGGCTACTAGTTGTTGAATCATGCTTTATTTGCTAAATGATGTGAATGTCCACCAGTGGATAAATGTAGATGTTGGGACTGGTGTAGTAAAGTGTAACGATTGTCAACTCATCAAACCCAGCACAGTTTTGGTCATACAGGTCATCTTGTCCTGGAACGTGATGAGGCTCCGACAAGAATGTGAGTGTAAACAATGAGTGTGTATCTGAATGTCAGTACGCGAATGGTAGAATGATTCGATAGAGTTGACAGGTTGGTAGTACATCACTCATACTCACACTGTTCGAATTCAAGAAGTACTGGAACTACGGTGGTCTTTTTATAACATTTAATGGGACGCACACTTGGACAGTACGTGTATGGTTACAGGAACAAATGTCGACATAGACAGCATAATGTTGATCACAGGAATATCATCTTAAGTTAGCATTCATGCTTGGCAAATATCATAATGGAGCATTCGTAAATAAGCATTCAGCGTTCCATCATGTAAATCATCTGGCTTTACTGACTGGGCACGTCAGACCATAACCAATACATAGGAAGGCTCCTAGACCTAACCTCGTCTAGCGAATATTCCTTCACGTAAAGTTCAATATATATATATTTCATAATATAGGAATCCCAGACATGGGTTCTCACATGTAGCAGTGATCTCTTGGTTCATCGAGCGATAGTACAGGCATCCCTTTTTCTCACTCGATAAATACAAAGTATATGAATTTCAACATGGCTGTTCTCTCTCTCGTGAGCTTCACTCACTATAGAATATAGACCAAAATTAGTCATTCATTAAATGTCCTCATTTCCATAGGTTCTCTCTCATAGAGGTAATTGAATAATATCATACAATCCAGTGCTGATACATAGGAATGTCTTCTTCCTTTGAATGGATATTCTTTTTAAAAGTACCACTGTGCATCTGCTTATCAACAACGATGGCGAAGCCCAAGTTCATAATAAATTGTGGTTTTACCTTTTTATGCGAAATATAACTTTGCCATTCCTTGGCAAAAGAGAATAAACACTGGGGTAAAGTACATACAACATGTCTAAATGATTATCACTTTTCCCCATCCATATATAGATCACTATTTCGGCAAAAAGCCTGCTACAACAAAACTCGGCATCCTCACAGGATGACAGCCATGGATCACACCCCTTGCTAGCGATACTTCCGCTGCATAGCCTTTGACCTTTTCTAGCGACAACCAAATTAGTTCGACTTAGAAATGCAAAGATATCCATATATAAGACAGACTCGTCCTACTCATACAAACACTACGTATAAATTCAGGCCATAGATATACTGAAGCAAGAACAATCTATTCCTACCCAGCCACAGAATAAATCACAGTAGGCCTAGAGTCGTCTGCGGAGTCCGATCGAAGATGACAGAACTATTTTCAAGGGAAGCAACCCAAAAATGACTTCTCCTTAAGCACTTAAAAAGGAAATACTTTGCTTACAAAATATTTGCGAACATAATAAGAATATAAATGTATTATATTGCAAGATATATATAAGTGTTATGAACAGACAAACCTAGGGAACTGCATAATATAGTCAAACAATATTTAACACGAACAAATGTTAATATTAGTGGCTGGGAATGTGACGGTCTGATGCTGTTCATACAATACGTATGACTTTTAACAGATGGAAGTCAATTAAATATCTGTTAAAGTCAGTTATATAACTGGAACCACCAGGACTTTACACCCCTCCATTTTAATATTATTCTTGTTCAGAGTTTCTTCTTGATTTTGTTTGTTTGTTTGTTTTTTTTTTATTTATTTATTTAACGAATTAGCATAATTGTGATTTTCCCTATTTACAATGACTTGACAAATGTGATGCCACTTTCTCATGTCGGCAGTTGTTCATATTACACTAGTCAACAAATTTTCAAAAGTTATTTGTACCAGAAATTACATATACCATTTCTTATTGATTTTGACATGCTGATTTCAAATATCATAATGAAATTCACCAATTGGCTCTGGGTTTTTTTTAATGATGAATTTACATTACAGTAATACAAGTAATGTATGCTTGTTTAATTCTCTGGGGTGAACAGCTAGTCTTTCTACTTTAGCATTATAAAAATTGTGGTTACATACTCAATTGATATTTCAACATAAAATGATAGAAAAAATAAAAACATTATTTAAAGTTCACATATCATGTTTTAAAAAGGCACATTTGAACCCATTCCGTCATTATTCAGTCGCTGTTCGAGCTCTCTTTGCTTACTTCTTGTAGTCAATCGATGAGGTGTCTCTTGTCACAGTCCAACAGTAATCAGCAAGCATTGAAGGGCTCCAATTGCCTTGATACCTTGTCTTCAAAGCAGCAATGCCCTGGTGAAATCGTTCACCATGCTCATCACTGGCCGTTCCACAGTTTGACGTTAAGAAATCCAGATGAGAATCCAGAAAATGAATTTTCAAAGACATGTTGCAGCCAAGACTCTTATACTTTAGAAGGAGATTTTCTACAATTTCATTGTAATTATCAGATCTGTTGTTTCCAAGAAAATTGTCCACCACTGACTTAAATGCTAGCCATGCTGCTTTTTCCTTACCATGCAACACGCAAAGAAACTCGTCATCATGAAGAAGTTTTCAAATTTGCGGACCAACAAATACTCCTTCTCTTATTTTAGCTTCAATCAGTCTTGGAAATTTTCTGATGAGGTATTTGAAAGCCTCATCTGTTTTCTCCATTGCCTTGACAAAGTTTTTCATGAGACCCAGTTTAATGTGCAAGGGTGGCAACAAAATCTTGCTGGTGTCGACAAGTGATGAGTTCTCAACGTTCTTACTGCCAGGCTGCAATGACTGCCTGATTGGCCAATGTCTTCTAATGTAATGGTCACCTCGTGCACGGCTATCCCACTCACAGAGAAAGCAACAGTACTTGGTGTATCCACCCTGTAGTCCAAGTAAAAGAGCGACCACTTTTAAGTCACCGCAAAGTGACCAATGATGATGATCATAGTTTATACACTTCAAAAGCTGCTTAATGTTTTCATAAGTTTCTTTCATATGAACTGCGTGACCAACTGGAATTGATGGTAACACATTACCATTATTCAACAAAACAGCTTTAAGACTTGTCTTGGATGAATCAATGAAAAGCCTCCACTCTTCCGGTATGTAATTGATTTTGAGGGCTGCCATTAAACCAGAAATGTTGTGGCACGCAGAAAATTCACCCTCTTTGAAAAAGAATGTAATAAGCGGCTTCTGGCGGTTCCTATACACAGAAATTGTAACATCTTCTGCCAGGAGATTCCACTGTTGCAATCTGGAACCCAAAAGCTCCGCCTTGTTCTTCGGTAAATTCAGATCTCTTACAAGATCATTCAGTTCAACTTGGGTTATTAAGTGTGGTTTAGTGGATGTAGTTTGCTCAAAATCTGGGTCGCTTGAGGTTGATGGTTCAGGACCACTAATGTCCTCTTCTTCATCAGTGGAAGCAGCTGAAAATGATTCTGGCACTTTGGGAACTGGTAGGTCATCGCCATGTGGTACCGGATGTATTGCAGAGGGGTTGTTTGGATATTCCAGAGTCCATTTTTTCTTCTATGATATGCCTTTCCCAATTGAAGGGACCATGCAAAAGTAACAGTTGTTGAGATGATCAGTGGGCTCTCTCCAAATCATTGGGACTGCAAAAGGCATAGCTTGCCTTTTGCCAGTCAACCACAGTTTAAGATGTGCTGCACATGTATTGCAGCATATGTGTGGCGCCCAGCTCTTATCTTGATCTCCTATTCTGCAGCCAAAATACAAACTGTACACCTTCTTAATCACTTTAGTTATATTTCGTTATTGTGATAGAAATGTCACCTCGCCACATATATAACAGAAATTATTAGCACTGTTCACACATGTCCTAGGCATTTCTAACTACGATACTTTTGATAAGGACAAATGCACTAACTGCCATCAATGGTACCTATACCTTGTAGCGGTATGGCAGCTTGTGTACCCTGACAATCCCCAGAGCTATGCCAGTGGGAGTTTTACTCCTGGTAGGTTCAACCATGCTGGACTGGTCTGCGTGGGTAGGGGTCAGACAAAAGCTGGTACCCTGGTCCTCCATGTTGGGGGTTTTAGCACAGGGCCGACACCCCTGTCTGTGTAAAAAATCGCACACGTTACGGAAACAGCAATAAATGAAAATACTTTGATGCGGGACGGACATCCGGAGTCTCAGGCTCGTATGACTGACAGTGGTGAAAGCCGAAAGGAAGCCACTGGCATGAAAACGGATGCCCAGACCGCAAAACACGAAACCAGAATTGGTTTTTGGAATGTCAGAACTATGAATGAGGCAGGAAAGCTGAGACAGATCACAGCAGAGATGAGGAATTACAAACTACATATCCTGGGAATAAGCGAGAGCAGATGGACAGGGATGGGGAGAATAAAAACAGCTACAGGGGAAACAGTACTTTATTCTGGTAGAGAGGACGGTCAGCACAACGAAGGTGTAGCCATTATCCTTAAGAAAGGAATGGAAAGGTCTCTACTGGAATGGAAACCCATTAACAACAGACTAATAAGAGCAAGATTGAGAGGGAGATTCACCAACACCACAATTATACAATGCTATGCACCAACAAACGACAGCGATGAAGAGCTCAAGGATGAGTTCTATCAACAGGTACAAAAGGAAATGGAAACTGTACCCAGGTACGATCTTATTATAGTAATGGGAGACCTAAATGCGAAAGTTGGAACACATAATAATTATAACGAAAGAGTAATGGGGAAATGCGGCAGTGGAACAGTAAATGAGAATGGGGAAAAATTAATAAGCTTCTGCAGTATTAACAACCTGGTCATTGGAGGAACACTTTTTCAACACAAAGAAGTGCACAAGTTAACATGGGAATCACCAAACGGACGAGACAAAAACCAGATAGATCACATAATGATCAATGGCAGATGGAGACATGCACTACAAGACGTGAAAGTAAGAAGAGGCGCAGATGTGGGAAGTGATCATCACCTAGTAGTAGCAAGACTGAAGGTGAAACTCAGAGCTGCTGGACCAGTTGCAGTCAAACAGAAAAGATATAACATCACGAAACTTAAGGACCCCCTCACCAGAAAAGCGTTCATGGTCGACGTAAAGAGACGATATCTGATTACCAAAAGCCAGGAAAGAACAGAGACCGACGATGTGGACCAGAAATTCAACACCATCTCAACAATATACAAAGAAAGCAGCAAGTCATGCTTGGGATTCCAGGAAAGAAAGAGCCAAGACTGGATAACACCAGAAACGCTAAACACCATAGCGAAGAGAAAGGAAATGAAAAGGAAGAAAACAGAAGCTAAGTCTCCCAGGTTAAAGGCAATATATAGTGAACAGTACAGTCAGCTGGACAAGGAAGTAAAACGTCAAACCCGTGCTGACAAAAGGACATTTCTGGATGACCTTGCAAGACAGGCAGAAGAGGCAGCATTGAGAAATGAACAAAGCACAGTTTATAAAATAACTAAAGCTATCAGTGGAAAACGAGGTGCAAACAACATAACGTTAGTAAGAGACAAGCAAGGAAATCTCATCACCACAGCACAGGGGCAGGAAACAAGATGGGCAGAGCACTTCAGAGAAACACTGAATAAGGAACCACCAGAGACTCAGCTGAATGTTCCTGAGGCTGAAAGGGACTTAGACGTAAATACAGACATTCCACGAAAAGAAGAAATTATCACAGCTATCAAAGGGCTAAAAAATGGAAAAGCGCCCTGGTCACGACAATCTGAATGCTGAGCTATTCAAGACAGACCCTGAACTAGCAGCAGAACTATTAGAACCACTATTTGCACAAGTCTGGGAAACTGAGACAACACCAACAGAGTGGAGTAAAGGAATAATTGTCAAATTGCCCAAGAAGGGCGACCTTGCAGACTGCAACAACTGGAGAGGAATTACCCTCCTCTCAGTTCCCAGCAAAATACTAGGCAGGATAATCATCCAGAGAATTTCAAAAGCAGTTGATCATAAACTGAGGAAAGAACAAGCGGGCTTCAGAAAGAACAGAAGATGTGCAGATCATATATTGACCCTCAGGAACATTATAGAGCAGTGCTCAGAATGGCAGAGACAGCTGTACATTAACTTTGTTGATTTTGAAAAGGCTTTCGACAGCATACACAGGGACAGCCTATGGAAAATTCTGAGGGCTTATGGAATTCTCAGCCGCATTGTTTCCATTATAAAAAGCCTCTATTCTAACTTTACGTGCAGTGTTGGATCGAGTAATGTAACTTTCGAAGTGAAAACAGGAGTACGACAGGGATGCCCCTTATCAACAACATTATTTTTGACAGTCATAGATTGGGTGATGCGCCAGACAACAGAGGGCAGTCCAAGAGGAATTAGATGGACAACGTTTTCTACACTGGAAGATTTGGAATATGCAGATGACATTGCACTACTCGCGCATTCACATCAACACATTCAAGACAAAACCGATAGACTGAATAAGTATGGCCAGCAGGTTGGCCTGAACATCAATTTTAAGAAGACAGAGGTCATGACACTAAATGTGGGCAATCCTGAGCCAATAACAGTAAGGAACCAGATGTTAGAACAGACAGACACATTTACTTACCTAGGAAGCATAGTAACACCTGACGGCGGAACAAGCAAGGACATAAACAACAGAATGAATAAAGCGAGAACAGCCTTTGCTGTTCTCAACAACATTTGGAAGTCTTCCCAGTACAGCACAAACACTAAATTAAGAATGTATGAGAGCTGTGTACTTTCTGTGCTTCTCTATGGTGCGGAATGTTGGAGAGTAACAGAGAAGGAAATGTCAAAACTGTCCTCCTTCCACACAATCTGCCTAAGGAAAATTCTCCGAATCTTTTGGCCAAACACCATCAGCAATCAAGAACTACTTATTCGGAGTAACCAGGAGGACATGCACACCATCATAGCTGGCAGACGCTGGAGTTGGGTTGGCCATGTCCTCAGAAGGGACCCTGATACCATCACAAGAACAGCTATGCTATGGACCCCCGAGGGAAAGCGAAAGAGAGGCCGACCAAAAACAACTTGGCGGAGAACTGTGGAAGCTGAGATGCAAAGAATGAACCACAGTTGGGGCACTGTACGAAGGATGGCCGCCGACCGAGCAAAGTGGAATCAATTTGTTGCTGCCCTACAAGACGCCACCAGGCGTGATGGCCGCTGACTGCTTTGACGGTTGGCGGTTATGGATCAAAGAAGAAGAAGAAGAAGAAATGCACTAACTAATGGCAACATTTTATCAGAGATAAGATATTTATACACAAAGGTGATGTAATCATAGGTAGGATTGCATCATCAACTTCTAGTTACATTTTTATTGGTCATTAGAAAAAATTATGCAATCGCCCACAACAGTTGCGTCATATATATAAATTGACCGTAATTAAATAAACTAGTAGCATATATCTTGAAAACTAGAGCCAATCAACATTTTTTAATGTCATTATCGTTTTCAGCACACCAAAATTAGTTAAGATCAGCTATTTTCATTTCTGGTACATTTTGGTTGTTGACTGGTGTTATTTGGAATTGAAAACAATATATATCCTAATTATAACCCATCAGAGGTTGAACGGGATATTTTTCTTCATTAATTTTTAAAAAAAAATCTTTCTCGATGCTTATTCTCGCTACTAGCCGTGGTATTGTCCAGCCGAAAATGACGTCTACGTCGTTCATCCTCGTTTTCGATTCTGACATAGTTCGCATAACTCTCTATACATCAAGGGGCACTAGTTCAACCTAATCGGTTACATTTGGTGGTGTAATTCTCCCTGGATGAAACAATTCACCGCGAAGAGTTATTGAAGCAAGACGTGCTCTGGACGTTCACAGTTGCAAAAAGAGAAAAGTAATTCCCGTATTGCTAAGCATCTGTATGCAAAAATGATTGTTACAATATGTAAAACTGATGATGATGATAAATCCTATCGGCTGGCTCTAGGGTGAGTGCCGATTTTTGAAACAGCACAACTTTCTGAATGAATCCAGTGCTGCGTCTGTCAAAAGTTAGATGTTGATATTATTTTATATATATATACCACTCCCGTGGGCTGATAAATTGGAAAAAATATCTGGGAATTGATAGTCCAGTTAACTTAATAATTAAAATGTTTATGTGTCTTTTAGCCAGTCCTGTTCACAACATAGACTTATGGACTCGAAAGTCACGAAGAAGAAAGCATAAATCTCATCAGTACTGGAGACTATAATCAAGAAAAAAACAGCTGGCCGCCCTGTCAGGTCACAAATCAGAAAATGAAATCCCACGCGTCAATTTAACACATTTAGCGAAGAATGGTTCTAGTCTGGCATGATTAGATTATCCGAAAAATCTGAGCGACAACTGATAAATGATTGTCAGGAGACGCAGTATATATACCGTTATGATCTAATGATCTCTAGAAGATGTTATAATTCAAACCTTTTGTATAGTCGAGAAATCAGAAACTACATTTCCCCCAATAAAGGGTTCCACCGGTCTCTCTGTTCTGCGTTGCTGGCCGACAACAAAGCTTAACCAATGTAACTGGCTTTCTTCTGAGATTACGCCGTTTCTGTAGATCGAACGATTGTCTCCCCTTGAATGTATAAACATCAAAGAGTACACGGGGGAAAATATTTTTGCCCGTGCAATTCACTACACAGAGGTTCGATGTTTTCCACGTGTTTCCCACTAGCGATCTGACCGGTGTCGTAATATTGACAGATTCGCTCGCGTGAGAACTTGGGTAAACGGACGTGGTCCTCCCCTGTTTGACTGGCAGGTTTGCGAAAGTTGGTAAACAACTCTATTGTTATGTTCACAGAAAAAGGGCGTGGATTCAAAGGTGAGTCATACACACAGAAAATTGCGTGGTTTGGCTTAGCCAATGGTAGACACTAAATAGGAAAGCAAAGGCTGTCAGATTACTGTATCAATATTTCCACTGTACGTCACAATTACGGTAAGGTTTAAGGTGAAGAAAATTATAAATTTCAGGATTGTTCTTCTTCTTCTTCTTCTTCCTCGTTCGCCTTCAGACTTCCACATTTATGACTCTAATAAAGGCAGCAGTCAACTCAAGGTTCCCGACATCTCCAAACAGTTTTTCGTTGACAGAAGTGGGTTGTTGCCATATGCTACCCCGTTCATTACTGTAGGTTGGGCAGTACTGCAGCAGGTGTTCGACTGTCATCGGGCTGGTACCGCAGGTGCAGAGATCTGTTGCACCAATTTTGTATTTGTGGTACAGATGGTATCTCAATCTGTTGTGCCCAGTGCGCAGTCGAAAAATGATGACCTGTTCTTTTCTGGATAGTTGATGATATGCGTCATTTTTCAAATGTCCAGGGTGCTTTTTTTCCCATTTGGACTTGAATGTAGCCTTTATAGTGGTCTTTGCCGTTGCGTAAGTTGTCTCTATATCATTTTGCTGTAAGGCACCTCCTTCTTTAGCAAGTCTATCTGCCTCTTCATTTCCTGGTATGTTGCAATGGGCTGGTATCCACTGGATAGTGCACTTCTTGAAGCATTCGGCCAGTCTTTCAAGGGAGATTATCAGATCTTTCAATCCTTTAGTTTGGTGGCTCTTCAGCGCTGATATTATTGAGAGGGCATCTGAAAAGATTACTATCTGTTTTTCTGCCTGTGCTTTGCATTCAATAAGAGTTTCAGCTGCCTGTTTCATTTGATCTGTGTGTTTTTAATTTTTAATTTTGTTTTTAATACAAGAACTTTTAACTGTGGGGGAAAAATAAGAACTTTATAAATTAAGTTCCAGGTTTAGTTCATCTTTTTTCACCATTTCTATTTACAAATTATCACCATTTTCTGTTGTTTCTTCCCGTTCTTCATCTTCGTTTGTTTTCGTTGTCGATGACGAGATGTCGCTGAAAAATGTGTTCGTTAATTCTTCTGCATAAGAAGAACATAGCTTTTGAACAAAAGGGAACATTTTTCTTCTCTTGTTATCTCTCTTGATTTTGGAGGTACATGAGAATGGTAATAATTTTCTTATTTTGTTATCTCTCTTGATTTTGGAGGTACAGGAGTAGGGTAATAATTTTCTTCTCTCGTCATTTCTTTATTCTTTTTATAAGAGCTTCAAACATTTCTTCGGCTAAGTCGTTATTCAGAACTTAATTTTTTTTTTTTTTTTTTTTTTTATCAATTACAATTAGAAAACAGAGAAAGATCAGAAACAAACTGAGCGCAATTTTTGTACCCAAACTGTCCTGAACTGCGTCGATTAACATCGAACTGTTTTTTTGTTTTAATATGATTCATTCATGCGCTAAACAAAATCCAATCGTAAATACGCGAGAAAAGATGTGTGTTTCGAAGATCTATTTAATTATATGACTTTTATTAATAAAAATAATTTTCAAAATTTCCCGGCTTCCGTCACTTTTTCCCCGGACGACAGTTCAACATTTTTAAAAATCTCGGGAATTTCTGAACCAGAAACCCTATAGGGTGATCGAGAAGTCTCTCCGCAGTGGGTTCAGTGCTTGAATACTATGAATCAGGGGAAACAGTCCAAATGACAAAATTATTATTAAAAGATCGTAATTTACAACTCAACATT
The DNA here is from genome assembly GCA_024509875.1 of Oreohelix idahoensis. Lineage (NCBI taxonomy): Eukaryota > Metazoa > Mollusca > Gastropoda > Stylommatophora > Oreohelicidae > Oreohelix > Oreohelix idahoensis. The sequence continues at coordinate 121,088 of JAMPIV010022516.1, read as the reverse complement.
TCTTTATTTTACACATTAATTTAAATTATTTAAACAGACACTAATGCTTTATGCGACAATAAAAAAAAATACTACTTTTATGTAGTAGTAAAGTAAATCTAATTAAAGTCAATTAAAATAATACTGTTTACTGCATCATAAAATGTTACATTCATATTATTAAAGCACTGAACCCACTGCGGAGAGACTTCTCGATCACCCTGCATAAAGTATTGGAATAGGAGGTTACTTCCAAGCACAAGTGTAGTCTACTGCTAAATGTACAGCGAACGTCCCATAAAGGCATAAAGACAGTCATTTCTAAAGATAGGTCGTTTTTGAGGGCACAGACAGTACATGTGTAGGCCGTTCCTCGGTTCTACGAATCTCGGAATAGAACTCATTAAAACATAAGAACGTACGTTATCTTAAGCCATTTCAAATTTATAGTTATATAATAAGTAAACTTATTCAATTTCCAAATTCGATGCTTTAACTTTTAGCTCCGTGTGTGCGTGGGGGTGTGTGTATATGTGTACGTACGTAGGTAGGGGCGTACATATGCATGTAGGTGCGTACTACCTATGTGTGCATGTAGATACGAAGGTATGCTTGTTTGTATGTGTAACTGTGTGAGTTTTTTAAAATTACTTTCACGGCTTAATCTGAGCTGACTACTGCCTTTATTAGAGTCATTAATGTGGAAGTCTGCGGGCGAACGATGAAGAAACAGAAGAAGAAGAAATGCTTCCAGTTCTTTATAAAGCATGTAGCCACTTATGTCAAATGATTTTACAGATGAAATCTGCTCATTTCCTGCACTACTTCACATCTTGTAGCGTGAGGTTTTTATTGGCTCTAGGATCAGTATAGTACTGACAAATACAGAAATAGAAGTTCTGCAGGAAAATGGTGAAGTCCCAGTGTATGAGAGAACTACTGGTATCACAAATTAGTTACGGCTGTGAATGATCTAATCTCGAAAAAATTAGTAGAGTGGAGACAGTCATAAATTGCCACCCCGCTGTGTAACTAACTGTGTTATTAAAACAAGGAAACAGATTCCACTTAACAATTATAAAATTGATAAGTCGTTCAAATACAATTTCCTTATTTATTAAGACTATACACTATCTACTCTTGTGCTGAAGGGTGGATGTTGGAAGATGGAATACAATGGATTTGTAAGTTTACATATGATATATATATATATATATATATATATATATATATATATATATATATATATATATATATATATATATATATATATATATATATATATATATATATATTATATATATATATATATATATATATATATATATATATATATATATATATTTGATATATATATATATATATATATATATATATATATATATATATATATATATATATATATATATTACAACAAATCTTCCAATTATAGGAACAAAATTATAGATATCAGCTGTGCTGTTAATCAATTACAGAAACTTTATCAGCTGTGCTGTTAATATTATCTCTCACTAAGCTAAATCACTTTTTCTTCCCTGACAGTTAATTTCTCACAATTGCCGACGGAACTGGTACTAATGTGTACTCATCTCTTGAAACAGTTCTGTCCTTAATTTCTTGCACACAACACCCGCAGATGATCGTTTCGTTATCCCACCCAAGACTGAGGTGGACTAAGGATGTAGCTCCGGTGCAATCACTGTGCTCCTGCGAAGTTCCAGGCAGCTGGATTGATTCGAACATACGACCTCAGGTTGGATGACACGAATAAAACCTGTAACAAGGAAAAATAGGGGCTAATTTCTGTCATCAAGCCCACCTATTTCTAGTGTATATGAGATGAACGTGTCTCAGGTGTCTGCATGTAGGATGAATGACAACATGGCTCAGTATGATTTAGCAATAGCGAGACAAGACAGGTGTGTACTTGCAAAACATTCTTTCTGATAATTCAATACATGAATACATCCAATAATTTTACACCGTATGATACAACCGTTTCCTTCCACCTATAATATACCAGGCCATCCCTGATAAGTGCTATACTGGCTGGTAAAATATACCCTAACAATATTGTTGTGGTTATATAGGTTGGAGTCATACCAGGAAATACAATCATTATACCTAATTCCCTAAGATATAACTAGTATACCTGATACATTCATAGTAAAACTAAAATCCTATATGAAATATATACCTGGTTTCCTTCTTCAACAGTCATACACAATCATTACGCATGATACTATAAAATACAATCATTATACAGGATATAGTCACAGGTTATATTCAAGTTGGAGTTATATATATATAGTCCTAACAAGGACTGTTTGGTTATATTTCAGGTTGGAGTTATATGAGCCCTAAAAAGGACTGATAGGTTATATTTCAGGTTGGTTATCGTCTTCAGCAATCATACCAGGAAAGACAATCATTATACCTGATTCCATAAAATATAATCGTAATAGAGACTGTTCGTTGATTGGCTGTGCACATGTATTAACAAAGAAGTGGGTTTACACACACGTTTCACGACACATCTAGCACTTACGTACGCAGGGCCCTTCTAGACGCCGGGCTCGAGTCGGGTGTATCCGTGAAATCAAGCTTACAGCCGAGGCACAAAAATGGGTTTACATTAGAATGCCAAGAATTCTACAGACGGCTAAAAAATAAAACCTAACGACGTTATACATGATAGAAGCCAGCCTGTAAATAAAAATCACTAAAGATGCGTATGAAGGAGATCACTGATGTTTAAAAAGTATATATTTTGATGGAGTGAGGGAAATAATTCGAAAAGAATAAATTTGAAACAAACTAAGAAAGACATATGGCGAAACGTTAGGGTGGCAAAGTGTGGAGAAAACTGAGAATTTTGATTAATTTGGCACAGTAGTCAACTAGAGGAACGACTGAGAACAATAAGAACCAACAGCTGTGTAGAAATGTTGCCTTGACGGGACTTCATAATGATTAATATCCGTTGTATTATTGGTTTGACTTTTTAGTTCGTAACTGCTTGTTCGTATTTGTTTCCATCTAGTGCCTGTGTCGTTGTTCTCCTTTCTAGTGGTGGTGTTGTTGTTGTTATCCTTTCTAGTGGTGGTGTTGTTGTTGTTGTCCTTTCTAGTGGTGGTGATGTTGTTGTTATTGTTATCCTTTCTAGTGTTGTTGTTGTTGTCCTCCTTTCTAGTGTTGATGTTGTTGTTGTTGTCATTTCTAGTGTTGATGCTGTTGTCTCATTTCTAGTATTGTTGTTGTTGTTGTTGTCCTTTTTAGTGTTGATGTTGTTGTTGTTGTTTACCTTTCTAGTGGTGGTGTTGTTGTTGTTCTCCTTTCTAGTGCTGATGTTGTTGTTGTTGTTTACCTTTCTAGTGGTGGTGTTGTTGTTGTTGTCCTTTCTAGTGGTGGTGTTGTTGTTGTTATAGTTATCCTTTCTAGTGTTGTTGTTGTTGTCCTCCTTTCCAGTGTTGATGTGGTTGTTGTTGTCATTTCTAGTGTTGATGGTGTTGTCTCATTTCTAGTGTTGTTGTTGTCCTTTCTAGTGTTGATGTTGTTGTTGTTGTTTACCTTTCTAGTGGTGGTGTTGTTGTTGTTCTCCTTTCTAGTGCTGATGTTGTTGTTGTTTACCTTTCTAGTGGTGGTGTTGTTGTTGTTATCCTTTCTAGTGGTGGTGTTGTTGTTGTTGTTATTGTTATCCTTTCTAGTGTTGTTGTTGTTGTCCTCCTTTCTAGTGCTGATGTTGTTGTTGTTGTTATTTCTAGTGTTGATGCTGTTGTCTCATTTCTAGTATTGTTGTTGTTGTTGTTGTCCTTTTTAGTGTTGATGTTGTTGTTGTTGTTTACCTTTCTAGTGGTGGTGTTGTTGTTGTTCTCCTTTCTAGTGCTGATGCAGTTGATCTTCTGTCTAATGCTCATTCAGTTGATCTTCTTTCTAGTGCTGGTCTCCTTTCTGGCAATGAAACTGTTGTTCTCCTTTCTAATGCTGATTTTCTTTCCCCAACAGTTCAGCTTTTATCTCTATTTATGCAAGTTTCAGGTGTTCACATCAGAAACAACAGCAAGACGAGCAAAAAATCTGGCATGTTTGTATCATTAGCAAGCAAATAAACAACTGAGGTTTCTTTATTCACTGCACAATATACGCGGTATCTGTTCCCGCATGGGATAAAAACGATTTATGGAAAGTTATTAATCGGTAACGATCATCAATTTTGTAACGTTTCTTGGGTTAGATAGCAGGATAATGTGGCCCTCGTGAAAATGCTGTGCATACCACCGTCGGCAGTGAAATAAAACGAGATAATGTTACTGGAAAACAGCATTATAAGATAACTGCTAACAAACGTTACAGACAACAAACCAAATTCATTAGTGTGAAGAGTATGAAAACAACAGGTCTAATTCATTAGTGTGAAAAGTATGAAAACAACAGGCGAAATTCATTAGTATGAGAAGTATAAAAACAACAGGCGAAATTCATTAGTGTGAACATTATGAAAACAACAAGCCAAATTCATTAGTGTGAAAAGTATAAAAACAACATGCGGAATTCAATTATGTGAAAAGTATATTAACAACAGGTCTAATACATTAGCGTGAACATTTTAAAAACAACAGGTGAAATTCATAAGTGTGAACAGTATGATCACAACAGGCCAAATTGATTAGTGTGAACAGTGTGGTAACAACGGGCCAAGTTGATTAGTGTGAACAGTATGGAACCAACAAGCGAAATTCAGTTAGAACGGGCAGGATGAAAACAACCACCGAAATTCATTAGTGTGAACGACATGAAAATAAGAGCAAATATAGGGTATTAGAAGCAGATGGGAAATCGAGGACGCCATGACAAGATGACAGGGAAATTAAATATAGAACGCAGAAAAAAAATCATAGAAGGAATTTATCGTCAACGCCACCTGCTTCTTCTTTCTCCTAGCCGATCCTTATCGAGGATGGAACCAGCACTGTACTTGTTCTTAGGAAACCTGCACCAACTATTTTGTGTTCCTTACGGAGCATGGGGCCAGTACAGCGCTCGCTGTGCCCAGTTTCTATGGCATATACAGTATACCAGGTGTTGACAGCCCGGGAACTTTTGGGATCTACTATAGTAACTCTAAGCCCTCTAGAGGTCTATATACATGTGTGTATGTATATATGTGTGTATGTGTGATTTTAAGCCGGGGGTGATGAACCTTACAAAGAACAGATCACGTTCCTATCTCATGCAGTTCAAGAATATATTTTTAGTAGCGAGCTCAAGAGTTATCATTGGGAATGAGGAAAAAGTATCTTTGATCCTGGTGACACCTCGATTTTAAATGCCAGAGGGAAAGGTCTAGTCCGAAATTTTCCTAACTCTTTCTATTTTTCCCTCCTGCAGTCGCTCAAAGATCTACCAAATCATCCACTGGGATCTACCGGTAGATAGGGATCGACTGGTATCTAACACCTGCAGTATACACTAGACGGCCCAGGTTTATTTTTAATGGTAATGGCACTTACAATGTCCATGAAATACGCATACAATAAAATTAGGCGGAGTACTTCATGACAACGGAAGTCAAACGCGAAGATCCCGGGAAGACGTGGCATTAAAATAAATATAAAGAAAGTGTTACCTATCACTTTGCTCACAGGCTTGTAATTCATCGCTGTGCGCAATGGAGCAGAACGCGAAAACGCTTCGATTGTAAAAGCGTGCGAGTTGTGGAATGTGTGTGACACAGGTATTTAGTGTATGACGTGGACAGGGTCTGGTGCGGGGGGGGGGGGGGATGAAGGTTATCGTTAGGACAGTTGAGTTTGGCTTGTGTTTTCGAAGTGTACGGATATTTATGTGAGAGCGACAGACCAGTGTTTATTGTTATAAAATATTTCAGAGTCAGGATAATTGACTCAATTCATTATGATGTGTGCCTGATTGTATGTGGCTTAAGGAGAAGGACAGTAAGTGATTTGAATAAATACGGATTTGTAAAGTATGAAGGCGTCGTAGACGATACATAGACATTCTGACTTTTAAACCGGCACAACGACATTAGTGCTTATGTCTGCTACTGAACACATTTGTATTTCTGATGTACCGTCAGATCATCATATGCTCTCAAAAGAAGTGAAGTACACTTATGTTGTATTGTGACATATTAAATGTGATAAAACGTACAACAAGCTGTTATCAAGATTATTCAAGTTGGCGATTCGTCACGTTACTCTTTAGACTGTTGTCTATTATATCAAAATACCTTACAAGACCAGTGCAGTACATTAATATACTCGTTACCCAATAGCCTTCAATAAGTATAAGGTAACAGTGTAAAGTGGTGGCCAGTATACACGGGATTTCGTTCTACCCACAAGATTTTATCAAAACGATACTACTGTCCCTAGCCACATCTACAAATTTTCTGAATAGAAATTTCTGCGCAACCTATGCCAACCGGTTTTCTTCAAAACTAAGGCCGGCAAGAAGAAACTTAAAGAGTAAACAGCACACTTCAATCATAATATTTGCTGAACTTTACCAACAGAAGTTCGTATTTTCTTCATCAACATTTTTTAGACGAAAGTTATCACCACTCTACGCAGTTCCAGGTTGGATTCGTCAGGAAAAATTAAAGTAATCAAAATACTTTCTGCAGTCAAAACGAAGCACATTCATTCAATCAGCAAAACAAGATGGCTAGTTCTACATGTGGGAGCAATCTGCATCGATGAAATTTCGCTCTACCTGTTGCATATGTTGGAGGCAACAATACTGTCACGTGCATTTATACTTCGGAGGAAGGATCACAAAAAGATAAGTGGACTAGTTTGTTGTAGCCTTAGTCTTACACAATTCTATAGTAGAGCCTTTTTGTTTATCTGTTTTATGTTTGTTGTGGTTAGAAGGGAGGACGGTGTGGGACCTTGATAAGCAGAATTACATCTCATCTTCGGACAGGTCTGCAATCAAGGGTGTCAGTAGGGAAATTTATGTAATATTTTCTCAAAGAGGCCCGGCTCAAAATGCTGTGTGGAAAGCGCTCTTTGTGAATATACTATATTTACTTTATGTTATAGACGTGTTGTCCTGTATTTTCACTGTTGTTTGTATTTGTCGGTTGTTTTTTTTTATTTTGTTTTTTTCTGCATTTTTGTACGTCTACTGTTGGTCTTCTCTATCTATCATTATGTTGATATATGGATTTTACGTTGTAAATTCGTCTTGTTTAGTCTAACCTTATAGTGTAAGCATTCATTTCAAAAATTATCTTTTTTTCTACACCTTAGTATTTTCTTCTGTTGCTGCACTATTGTACTACGTGTTCTGTCTTATAGTGTACGACACCATTTTTTGTGTTTGCATTGATTACTTGCTAGGTCACATTTGCAGAGTACTCAATTTTAACGAATTGGCATTGGGGCAGATTATCGCTCATCAGTACCCATATTCATATTCAGACTAAGTAACTTATAAATATATATATATATATATATATATATATATATATATATATATATATATATATATATATATATATATATATATATATATATATATATATATATATATATATATATATATATATATATATATATATATATATATATATATATATATATATATAATACTTAAACTTACATAATGTCTAGTCTGGAGCATTTTATCCAGCTAGGTAAAGATGTGGGAATGCAAGACCAGGAGCTTAAAGAGTTTGCCATGGAGCAACTGGAAAGAGAAGAAAAGAAACTGGAAAAGGATGAGAGAGCAAGAATGAGAGAGATCGAAAAAGATGAACGAATTCAGTTAGAAAAAATAGCAGAAAAGAAAAGACAAGAAGAATTTGAAAAAAAAGAAAAGACAAGATGAAATGGCAGAAAAGAAAAGACAAGATGAGATAGATTTAGAGGCTAAGAAAGTCCAATTTCTGCATGAAGAAAAAATGGCTTCTCTAGAGTTGGATAGACTCAAATTGGAAGCTAGTAATAAACAGAGTAATCAAGAAGGTGCAGGTTCGGTCAAGAGAGAACATGCTTCATCATTTAAACTTCACTTACCTAAATTTAATCAAAATATAGACGATATTTCGTGATTCCTAAACCGATTCCAGACAGTAAGTGAGGAATACAAACTGGAAAAATCATCATGGGTGATACTTTTTATGTCATTACTGACAGGTGAAGCGTTGACAGCTGTGTCAACAATGGATGAGGAAAACATAAAATCTTATGAGGCAGCTAAAACATTACTTTTAAGAAAGTATCAATTAGACGAGAATGGGTACAGGCTAAGATTTAAAAAACTCACACCCGAAAGCAACAAGGACTTTAGTGAGTTCATTTCAACTATAAAGTTATGCTTCAATCGTTGGATTGAGTTGGCTAAAATCAAACATACATATGAGGACTTGATGGACCTTATTTTGAGAGACAAAGTACTTTCTTCCATTAGCCCTGATTTTTTTGGCCTATTTACATGAACGGAAGCCAGAATCGTTACAATCCCTTGAGTTGTTAGGGCGCCAGTTTATGACGGCACACCCAGGGAAGAGTGTGAACAACTCTACTATTAAAGAGGCATTACCTGTTGCATCAGCTCATTCGGTGCATTTAAACAACCCTAGAGCTCGATCGCAAAGTATGGATAGAAATTTTGGCAGGAATAATGACCGAAATAGTGGATCTTTCCGAGGACGGTACAATTTTGGCAATCAACCTTATCAATATCAGAGAAACTCCCAACGATATTTTGATGGAAATAGACCATCACAGGGTTACTTTCAATCTAACAGAGGATGGCGTAGATCTGATAATACCTACATGAACAGAGGAGACAGATCCAATTATACAAAGAACAACCAAAACTCTTCTCCATCTCAACACTGTCCAGGTTGTACGTGTCCTCAGCATTCTACTAATCCTCAGAATGGTATAGAGAGTCGGAATTATTACCGGGGTAATAACAACTTTAATCGCTCTCGGAGCGTGGATCGAAAAAAACTCGAACTGGAGTCATAATAGTAACACAGGAGCAGTTAATCCCAATGGGGAAAACACAAATATTGCAAATGCGTGTGCAGCTGATTTATTTAATCCATCAAATTGTTCAGAATGCAGCACTCTGTTTCAGCCAGATGTGGTCTCCAGACTTTCCTGCGGTCATCCTGTGCCCGCGTTGTTACCTGCATTAGCCTCTCATGATGGGAAAGGCTCGCTAATGTTTCACAGGGTTTTTAAAATAATCAACTAGTTTCAGTCTTGCGTGATACAGGTTGTACAACTGTTGGGGTACGCAAATCTTTGAGAGACCCATCTTGCTGCACTGGGGAGAATGTAAAATGTGTCCTATTTGGGGGCACGGTGGAATTCTATCCTGTGGCCATTGTGCACATTGATACTCCATTTTTCTCAGGTCAAGTGAAAGCATGTTTATTACAGGAACCAATTGCTGACATAATCATGGGCAATATTGTGGGTATAAAAGCGTGTTCACTCCAAGATATAGAAATATGGGAACGTCAGCATATACTACACGCTAATATGGTCATTACAAGAGCACAGGCACAGGCTCAAGAGGAAGAAGAAATAATTAACAATCATGACAAGGAGGAAGATCAACATCTTATGCCGATGTTAACGAAGACATTTATTGATATGCAAAAGAATGACAATTCTTTGAAAAGATTGTTCAAATTGGTAAAATCAGAGGATGTCGGTTGCTCTGAAAGGTCACAACCTTGGTATACAATTAAAAATGACATATTAATTCGTAATGCTAGAGATGCTACATCGGTACAGCAACAAATTATGGTACCAACCAATATTCGACCTTACATTCTCAGACATGCGCATGATACAAACTGTGCAGGCCACATGGGCTTAGCTAGGACTAAATATAGAGTCTTACGGCATTTTTATTGGCCTGGAGTAGTCAGGGATGTCAAATTATTTTGTCGTTCGTGCAAAACATGCCAACAAGTGGCTACAAAGGGTGCTTACCATAATGCACCTATACAGGCTGCGGATATTTCGGTGCGACCATTCAAAAAAATGGCCATAGACTTAATAGGTCCACTGTCAGTTCCGTCAGCCAGAGGTCATAGATATGTCCTCACCTGTATTGATATGTGCACCAGGTGGCCGGAGGCAATACCTCTTAAACATATTGCTACAACCGATGTGGCTGATGCACTATTCCTCATTTTTACGAGAGTGGGGTTCCCTGACAATATTTTATCAGATAGAGGAACACAGTTTGTGTCAGATGTCATGTCGCATGTCATGAAACTATGTAATATTGATAGATCTCTTAGCTCTGTTTATCATCCAATGTCCAATGGAATGGTAGCACGCCTAAATAAAACACTAAAACAACTACTGGGGAAGGTGACCACGACGTATCCACAAGACTGGGATAGAGTGCTCCCAGCAGTGCTGTTTGCTTATCGGGAAGTCCCAAACGAACACACTGGGTTCTCGCCTTTTGAGCTCATGTATGGTGCTCCACCACGAGGACCCATGTCGATAATAAAACAGTTACTTACAGGTTCGGAGGTGACTCAGGAATGTCAGTCATCCTATGAGTATGTGGTGAATCTACGAAAGACACTTATAGACGCTTGGAAAATAGCGACTGATTCATCTGAAAAGGCAAAAGAAAAAGCTAGAACTCTTCAAAACCATTGGAAAAAGTTAAGGAAATTACTTCCGGGAGACAAAGCTTACGTCCTGCTACCAACGAGAGAGAATAGCCTTCTCATTTCGTGGAGTGGTCCATATGAAATTATTTCAAAATTGACAGATGTTGATTACATTCTTGACGTGAAAGGCAAGAATAAAACCTTTCACATCAACATGCTCAAACAATTCCATGATAGACCTGAATATCTCAAGCCTATCTTAGATGCTGTTAATGAAGAATCCACTGATCATCCTACATCTTACTCTTCACTATCAGTGATTCAAGAAGAACCCACTTCTTTTCATGATGTACCTTTGCAACTTCCTGTCATGTCTCTTTACTCGACAGAATCATGGGTAAATGTAGCTATTTGTCCGGATCTATCCAGCAAACAACAATCTCAAATTCTTTCTATTCTAGAATCATATCAGCAAGTTCTGTCTAATTCAGAGTCTGCTTATTCTTTCCCAATGGTTATAATCAAGAAGAAGGATAATAATATCAGATTATGCATGGATTTTCGTAAACTCAATTCCATAACGGAGTCTGACGCAGAGCCAATGCCAATTCTTGATGAATTACTGTCAAAACTTTTTAAAGCAACCTACTTTAGCAAATTTGACTTAGCCAAGGGATATTGGCAAATACCTCTTACGGAAAAAGCAAAACCTTTCACTGCTTCCGCTACCCCTAAGGGCCTCTTTCAGTGGAATTTCATGTGCTTTGGCTTGGTAAACGCACCAGCGACTTTCGTTCGGATGATGAGGAAACTATTTTCTCATAGGTCTGATATCTCCTATATAGATGACATTTGTTTGTTCCACAACTCTTGGGACGAACATGTTTCTGGATTGAAATCTCTTCTCTAAATTCTTCGCTCTAATAATCTAACAGCGAATCCTTCGAAAGTTCACATAGGTTTCAAATAAATTTCTTTCCTAGGTCACAGAGTGGGCCATGGATTTCTGAAAACTGAGGATAAAACTATCTCGAAGATTCTTAACCTATCAATTCCTAAGACTAAGAAGCAGGTTCTGAGTCTTCTCGGCCTTGTACAGTTCTACAATAAATTTATGCCTCATTTATCTTCAGTTACGTCAGTTCTATCTGAGTTAACTACAAAAGGCTCCCCTAATAGAATTGTCTGGACGGAGGCCTGCAACATAGCTTTAGTCCATTTAAAGCATTACTTTTCATGTGCACCAATTTTAAAACTCCCTGATCCTCATCTCCCATTTATTCTCAAGACAGACGCTTCGATGTACGGTATTGGTGGCTCCTTAATGCAAGAAGTAGATGGAATGCTTCATCCTGTGATGTATGTGTCGAGGAAGCTCACAAAGACAGAAACCAGATATCCAATTATTGAGCGCGAGCTTCTCGCGATCATATGGGCTGTCACAAAGCTTCAACGTTACCTTCTTGGTTCTCGTTTCATCATTGAGACAGACCAGAAGGCCCTGTCGTTCCTTCAAAAGTCCAACATGAAAAATGCACGAGTCGCACGTTATGCAATTAATTTGCAAATATATGACTATATCATTCGACCTATTGAGGGCAAGTCCAATGTGCTTGCAGACGTTCTGTCTAGATGTACACAGACAGAAATGCCCGATTCTCAAGGATCTGACATTGCTGCGACCCATTGACCAAGGTACAGTGCTGATTGTCTACAGATACCTCGCTAACTTAAAAGAGCTATCCTGACAATATCCATAACCAGATACAGATTACCATTGTTTTCAAGAGAAACAACTCAAGTCATTTGAAGTCATGATAACAGACGTTTTATGTGAATACATTCAAATCGTTTTACACTACATCAAGATCCATGAACAGTACACAGGTTCTGATTTCCAGACAGTCATGACGTATGCAGTAAATGAACCAAATCAACCAGTATCTCAAATAAACAGTATAAGGCTCTTTGTCATAACTTAATGGCAATCCTTCACAAAATGACTGGGATGCAGAACTTTAAAAAGATCATATTTCCTATTCCAGTAACCGATCTTCAAAATGTTGGGGCTCAGAGACTGTGACACTCAAGAGGCAACATATAAAAAGAAATCTCACACAAGAAACAATCGATTCGATACGCCTATGGAGAACTTCACCATTTGAAAATTCTTTTTTGTTATTACTTAAACCAGTTATGTGTCTCTAAAGTGCTAAAATTGCAAATAGTAATCTTTCACACTAATGAAAGATGAACCTATCATTGATGACACTCAGTAACTTTAGTTAATCAGTTTTACACAATGCTACAGACAGTACACACAGGATCATGTGGACATTTATATTAACGTAATTATTATACTTACTTAATACTATTTAATTAGTTAGAGCTTTCATTTCATTCATCTTTTAATTAAATACATTCAGATATTTCATTTTCCAAAACTTCACAATTTCATTATCATATTTCTTCACATTTTCATTCATTTTTCTCATTTTCCCATGTTGCTGACTAAATTCCATAGACTGTTGATCAGGTATGACATAGACTGGACGGTAACTTTTCACATTTTCTAAAAATTGCTTCCTATATGGGAAACATTCAGTTTTCGCTGGGGGGCGGGGTAAAAGTGTTACCTATCACTTTGCTCACAGGCTTGTAATTCATCGCTGTGCGCAATGGAGCAGAACGCGAAACCGCTTCGATTGTAAAAGCGTGCGAATTGTGGAATGTGTGTGACACAGGTATTTAGTGTATGACGTGGACAGGGTCTGCTGCGGGGGGGAACGAAGGTTATCGTTAGGACAGTTGAGTTTGGCTTGTGTTTTCGAAGTGTACGGATATTTATGTGAGAGCGACAGACCAGTGTTTATTGTTATAAAATATTTCAGAGTCAGGATAATTGACTCAATTCATTATGATGTGTGCCTGATTGTATGTGGCTTAAGAAGAAGGACAGTAAGTGATTTGAATAAATACGGATTTGTAAAGTATGAAGGCGTCGTAGACGATACATAGACATTCTGACTTTTAAACCGGCACAACGACATTAGTGCTTATGTCTGCTACTGAACACATTTGTATTTCTGATGTACCGTCAGATCATCATATGCTCTCAAAAGAAGTGAAGTACAATTATGTTGTATTGTGACATATTAAATGTGATAAAACGTACAACAAGCTGTTATCAAGATTATTCAAGTTGGCGATTCGTCACGTTACTGTTTAGACTGTTGTCTATTATATCAAAATTCCTTACAAGACCAGTGCAGTACATTAATATACTCGTTACCCAATAGCCTTCAATAAGTATAAGGTAACAGAAAGCCAGCAAAATCAGACAAGATCTGTCACACTTATCATAAATCATAGTATTTTATTATTGTCACGGATTGCCTCCCCTGCTTTGCAGTAGTGGTCGAACAGTGACCAAATCTCAAGAGTATATAATATTGGCTTCCAAGGTATCTACTTGCGCGCACGATTACTCTTGGCAGAGATGTAGATAGAAGATTAATGACACTTCTACCTTAAGGTAGCCTTCACAAGATATTTCCAGAAGTCACGAACAATGTTGCATTGGGCTGAACAATTGTTAACGCATTATATCTGGTCCGTCGCCTTTTGTGAAGGATTTAAGACACATAAGGAAGGGAAACCCGAGGCCTGTAAACAGTAAGTAAATATTAGACAAATATAAAGGTATGTTTTCAGGCACTCGTAAGAAATAAAGAAGTAGAACACTAGACAACAGAAAAACAACAGGCGTGAGTGGCTTACCCAGGACTCGAACCCCGGACCTTCCGTGCGACAAAACCACCTAGCTATGCAAGCAAATCACACTATCCTCCCGGCCATCTAGGCATCACCAAAAAATGATGCTACGATTACCGGTCATTAGTGCGAACCGCAAGACACAACACCGGAAGTTTACAATGCAGCCCAGCATATTAATGACGCAATCACTTCTGTTGTTCCCCTATTATACAGTATAGGCCAGTCCACACAAGACAAAGACCTTAATACTGTGTCTAGTAAATGAAGGATTTAAGCAATGGTTTAGCCCGTTGAAGCCCCCAGTTTGGTGTAATCCAACGAAATCCCTCTTATAATGTATAGCTCTGTTTGTATATATATATATATATATATATATATATATATATATATATATATATATATATATATATATATATATATATATATATATATATATAATATTCTGGCTCATACGTTTGCTTTCATACATATAAAAAACTGAAGCGACTATGATTGTGTAGTTTTAAAACAATATGTAACAATTTTAATAATGAATTAGTCTTTAACAGTTAAAATAAATATGGAAAGATTGGTGAAATTTAGATACAAGTTTTCGTCACGGAGACGTAGGTGGGGATTTATCAAAAGTCTGTTGCTTTCGCCTATTTTACAAGAAACTTAACTCTAGCTGAGTTCTGCAGTTGTGGTTCATCAATTCTGTGATGACGAAAGCCTTCTCCATACTCTCTTCCACTGTAGGCGGTTAGGGTGGATGCTTTTCTCTCACACTAGCGGCGTTAGTACCACAAATCGTCTGATTGCTTGTAACCACGAACTTTAGAAAAATATAAAAACAAATGCCTTCTGCTAAGTACATTTGTTTGGAGCACTCTAACAGGCTCATGTTCCCGTTGTCCGTCTACCAATGTTAAACTCTCAGAAGGATTTAATTCTCGAGCACGCACAACGTAACTCCAAGAAGATGGTTAAAATTCACCAATATTACTCTGAAGATTAACGGGTAAAATGTGTCTGGACAGTGAGAATATGATTTGTGTATGAACTAACATTAACGAGTTACATACATCTCAAAAATGATATGCTACACTTGAGGCACACATGGTGTAATTATCACTCATTCCTGCTCCAGACGGAGTCCTGGGGTCATCTCTGCTGTCGTGTTTCCGCATGACTAATAAGAAGAATTCACCAGCATTTGCTGTAGTGGTTCAGGAATATACTGTTTTCATATGATGAGGTTGCTAGCCTCATATATAACCACTTAGCAAGAAACCTGTAAAATTTACATTAGTAAATAAATTGTTTACATTTACCCCAAAATTTTGGGAATAGACAATCTCCTTGCACAGATTTAGACTGGACACAGCTCTGTATTAGATGCTGGAAATTAGAGTTAATTCCTCTGACGGCGGGTGTTCTGCGAAATCACTGGCCTTGGAAAACTTTTGTTTAATTCCTCTATGAATTGGTCTGGGAAATTAGAGTTAATTCCTCTGACGGCGGAAGTTCTGCGAAATCACTGGCCTGGGAAAACTTATGTTTAATTCCTCTATGACTTGTGATCAAATTCCTAAGTTTCCAGTCTTGTATTAAAAATGCGGGTTTACTTGTAAATTCCTAAGTTGCCCAATACTCGATCTGTTACTTATAGTTGTGGAATTTCTAAGTCCAATGTCTCTTTTTTCTTTCTGGCTTTTAGGAGTCGCTAGTCTGACGTTTGCGCTGCAGTGCGTGAACTGACTTTTATTTCGTTACATTATATTTCCAAGTTCCAATTCCAGCTGTGTTTCCGCCTAATTTTTCAATGAGATATATTGTATATTCCGGCCTCTCAAATCAACCAATCCAATCGAATCTCGTTCAGCACTACGTGGGTAGGGGTGTTTCAAATTCAAAAAAATACCCTCACGTGTTTCAACATATTAAATTTAATATTCACGCGTGACCTCTTCATATCGTTGCGTCAGACTTCCGCCGGCATTTTGTGCTGTCTTCACAAACAAACGTGTGAACATGTTTGCCTGGCGTAATGTCTTCCACCAAGATGTCTACCCAGACAGATTATCTTTAATAATCACCAGGATTGGTCCCGCAAAGGCGATAAACGCATCTACCACCTGTGTAATGTGCCCACCTCAGACGGCTATCTCAGACAGACAATATTGGATTCTATAGATGTTGATCAGGCAAGACCATCTTTTCATTATAAGAATATCGCTCGCTGACCGGTGATAATGACTGGGTATGTAACGATAATACCCCAGTTCATCTGGCGGAACGTAAATAAGTCTGAGGAGTGGTAAACAAGATAAAGACAGTCCCAGAGCAGATACTTCCGTAGGGAGTGGAGTGTTAGAGACTTTCCCCTACTAGATTCAGTATAGACAGTAAAATAATGAATGAATGGACCTAAACAATGCCAAATATGAAGCGGTCGGAGAGAAAATGAAGAAATGATACTGCCGGAGTGGACGTGAGATCGCACAACCGTATCGTCACAATTATATTACATGATTGACATAAAGGCTGAAGGATACTGTATTATTAGTTATTCATTAACTGTGATATTTTTGTTAAAAACTCATTTATACGCATACCTTCCTTACTTACTCAACTCTCACACGTGTAAAAATAACACTTAATAATAGGTTGCTACTCACTAGAATACAGGTAGGACACTATAGGACAAGAGAATTCACCTGTTAATGGAAACAACAACAACCCTGAGCTAATTACTATATTGGAATGAATAAAGAACAATATTGACTATAACCTCAAACTTTATTTCATTAACTAACAGTCTAGTCTACAGTTTAATATGGAAAGTCTTATATGTAATGATCTATCTATCTATCTATCTATCTATCTATCTATCTATCTATCTATCTATCTATCTATCTATCTATCTATCTATCTATCTATCTATCTATCTATCTATCTATCTATCTATCTATCTATCTATCTATCTATCTATCTATCTATATCTAAGTCTCTCTATCTCTCTCTATCTCTCTCTATCTATCTATCTCTCTCTCTCTCTCTCTCTCTCTCTCTCTCTCGCTCCAAAAGCTAATAAAAAAATTTTATCAAATGAAAACCATCATATAAATGAATGTAGAAGGATATTACGTCAGACACTAAACATTTTCCAAATATTTTTTTTCTATGAACAAGAGTGATAATAGCAAAACTCACTGGACTTCTGAACGTGTGAGGGAGAAGAAAGGGAGGACTGTAACTTTGGATGAATGACTACTTCAACTGCACGGATGAGTGAGGACTGGCAACGCCGGTGTAAACATGTTTACTCTCTACTAAATCAAGCATAACATTCTGGAACAGGAAAAACATGGGCAGGCTTTTGTACTGTAGTGCTGGAGGAGACTCGAGATAGTGGACGACAAAGAGAGAAGATGCTGGGTGGACATCACGGCATGGAAAGAGGTAAAAAAAAAACAACAACTGATAAACAGTACTGGAGACTGGAATTTCTGAACAGACATAATCGCCTACAATACCAGGTATGATACTACAACAAGAAAGAATGAAAAAAAAGAAGAAAGAAGAAGAAGACGCATAAGAAGAATAAGAAGAAATAGAAAGAATAAGAAAAAAAAGGAGGAGAAAGAGGCGGAAGAAAAAGAAAAAAGAGGAAGAAGAGAGAGGATGACGAGGACGAAGAAGGAGGAGAAGGAAGGATGAGGAGGGGATTATGGGGAGGAGGACGACGACGACGAAGATGTAGGAGAAGGAATGAGGAGGTGAAGAAGAAGAGGAAGAAGAAGTAGAAAGACGGAGGAGGAGGACTAGAACACCGTCAAAGCGGAGATATGACACTGTTTTCAATATGACGTATTTTAAATATGACACTGTTTTCAATATGACGTATTTTAAATATGACACTGTTTTCAATATGACGTATTTTAAATATGACACTGTTTTAAATATGACATTGTCAGGATAAGAAAATACAATACTGACAAACATGAGCTACAACAATCAGGTGTACATGGAAATCTACCTTTTTACAATTGTCACGAAAGGGGTTTGTTGATATTATTGTAATCTAAAGTTATCCTGGACCAAAAGGTATATCAGATGATACCAGGATAGTGCCAGATAAGAGACTGGTCTTACAAGAAATACCCCCTTTTCTGAAAAGAATCAGGGTGTATTGACATCAAAGGTAGAATCCAGCTGTATAAACCTCTATAGTGCGTTTCACAATGTTTGCCGCTATTTAATATTCAATATCTCTGCAACGACTTGATAGTAATTGTTGCAACTTTGCATATGACCTAATGATCGCTATGTCCCGAGGGGGACATTTTTTTCCTCGTTAACAAACTTATGGTTTTAAATTTTCTTTATTTAAAGTATACAAAATCGACCACCTCCTAGTCCAACCGTGTATTGAGAGGGCTTACCCCTTCATATTTGTGCGCTATTTCGATTTAACATCTTGAACGCAAGTTTACGTGATTTTACCCGTGTTTCTGCTCACTATCGCACTGTTTTGAACATTACATTGATCCTTCCGGTGCGTTCAGTTACCGTTCTGCTGATTGTGTATTTCAGTGCATAGGCGTATCTTGCGGTATTCTAGGTCTGTAAATACAATGGGTATGAAAGTCAAGTTCCTTACACTGCATACAATGGCAGTAAAGATGTATAAATATTTATGCAGAGAAGCTAAGCGTGGTAAACTGCATCGAGTCTCTCAAATCCTGAAAAGAGAACTATTCACGCTTTGGGTTTAATTAAACGCTCATTTCATCAATTACTCAAAGCTAATGGAATTTTCCGTTCAATCAATACCAGGAAGCAAGGAAGAAAGGAAGTAGTAGATAGTTTTGACAGGGATGTGATTAGAAGAGAGATTTGTAGAATGTTCACTTCCAAAGAAACTGTGACACTAAGAAAACTGAAAATTCGGCTGAGAACACACAATGACATCGATGTGTCGAAATCAACATTATGGAGAACTGTTAGAAGCATTGGCTTTACGTTTAGGAAGTACGCTAGTGGAAGAAACGTCATCTGCGAGAAGCCGCACTTAGTATCTATGAGAAGTAAATATTTACGTGAAGTACGGGAAATGCGTAATCAAGATTATGATATTGTGTATGTGGATGAAACTTGGATCAATGCACACCACACAAGTGAAAAGGAATGGCAGTTATCAGATGGAACGATTAAAAGATGTGTACCCAGTGGAAAAGGACAACGTCTGATAATGGCACATGCAGGCAGCAGACATAATGGGCTAGTGAAAAATGCTGAACTTATTTTCACTTCCAATTATACGGAAAACCGGGACTATCATACCGAGATGAACGGTAACATATTTAGAGAGTGGATTGAAAATACTCTTCTTACTTCCCTAGACAGACCATCCTGTCTGATAATGGACAACGCATCATACCGCAACGCTGTGGCAGAAGAAGACAAAATCCCGACATCTTCGAGTACAAAAGATGCTATAAAGATTTGGCTTAGAAAAGAAGACATTCCATTTAACGAGGGGTTTCTGAAACCTGAATTACTGTCCCGTTAAGAAATCACAAAAACCAAGATATTCCATATAGACATGTTGATTCAACAGCATGGTCATATGTGTTTGAGACTGCTACCTTATCATTCACATTTAAACCCAATTGAACTCGTTTGAGCAAAAGTTAAAGGACAGGTGGCAGCTGAAAATAAAACTTTCAAACTATGCAATATGAAAGAACTAACATATGCCGCCCTTTCGCAGATAGACAAAGATTATTGGTGTAAATGTGAAGACCATGTCTTAAAAGAGGAAAATGGCTATTGGAAAAAAGATGGACTGTCCTTCGTTCAGCCGAGAATAGTCATCAATATGTTAGACTCGTCTGACTCAGAATAAGTGTGTAAATATCTTATATGTTTTATATGTTTTCTCCTCCATCTATGTGTATATGTAAACCAATTCATTTCCTTTTTATCTCCACGATTTCACTACTATTTTTAACATACACAGTACTTTCACCTCTTCATGCATCCATTCACGTTTTAGTATAAAAAGTATCATTTACAACGAAAAGGCGTTATTATTCTCTCAAATATTTCGAGGAAATAAAAAAGGACTTCACGTAGTAATCAGTTAACAAACCCCTCTAACATTCGAATTGTATAGACACCTATGCCAAAAATATGCAACTTCCGTCATTTACGGTAAATTATTTTCTTCCAGGACAAAATAATTACTTCGTTAAAAAAGATCAAAGGAATTAGCCGTTGCAAGAAAAGAACACAACCTGCAACATTGAATTTTATAAAAATTTTGGGACATTGAAAATATAAGACCACATGCAAAAAATCATGTTTATCAGTGCAAGGAATATGGAGATATTTGAAGTCAATCGTCGACCGATCTTTTTGAAACGCACTATAGGTGTGATGAGAGTGGATGTCCTGAAAGTCTATTTGCTCCCTTTCACGATTCTCCCCTGATATTATGTGTTATTATTATTTTCTATTATGGCTAATTATGCTAGGGGTACTAATTATGGTCTATCTATATATAATATGTATCAACAAAACTTGGAACTCAATTTAAATAATTTTAGCAAGTCTGATGGTACATATTTACAATTTATTTAATCTATACCGTTTCTCTTTTCGGTTAGGTAACTTATAATGAATCAAATGTATTTACACAATGAAATAAATAAGCATGGAATATCAATTTTCAAAATGAATCAATATGATGAATTTTCACCTTTTGATTAACCCTTATCTAATACATATATGTTTTGTCACTCTTACTGGACTGTGAAGTAATAATTATCAAATTTATGTCCATAAGGATTCATCATACACTGTATTTTTATCTTTTTATTGTATATATTAGAGGTAGAGTCTGAATAGGCTGACCAGTGGCTTGGTTTTGCCACTTATCTTCTATGTAGAAATCAATCACTCTCCCGCCATGGACTAACACGTCTGTGAATTGCCAGGCAGTAGACGCTGGGTATCTGGCTCCAATGACTTTAAGAGCACTTGCACCTCTGAGTTCAACAGAGATGGATGATTCATGCACTTCTGGTAGTTTGCTGTATAAAACCTGGAATACAAATAATCACAACCCCTGTATGGTCTAGCATTATTCTGTCCTCACATACAATGGACATAACAAACTGTGTCAGACATTGTGCTAACATATGCACAGGACAATTTTCCTCAATACCACTCACAGCCAGTTCACTGTGACTACACTTTCCTTATAAATCCTAAGTTAGATCCAGTTGTCCATGGTCCGCCTTCATACAATGATTTGGTCTAGTATAAAGCACTAAGTCATACCTTAATCAATTCCTTAAAACAATTCCTGTCATCCTTCCTTATGCTCCTGGTAAATGTGTCGTTCTTTTAAGAAATACTCCTTCAAACACTTTGTCAAACTTACAGACGTACTTTGGCCATCATTCTCAATTATTCTACACATTTTACAAGGCTGGCTTTCGTCTCCAAGAGTTTACACATGCTACACACTTCCTAACGCACAAGTGGATTAATCACAGGAAAATTACATAATAATATACATATATATATTCATTATTACCCTCAGGCAATACATACAAGCTGTAACAGGCTGTTAATGGGCATCTAGGTCTGCTAGGCAGATGCGGTTGGCAAAGGTACAAAACGTTTACACTTTTACCGCTTTCTTCTGTTCAGCTGTATTTTTAAAATGTTGTGGCCTCAATTTAGCCAAGGGCAAGGTCTTATATACTAGCACATCCGCCGTATCAGATGGCATGGGGCAAAAAGGGTGTTAAAAATCTCAAAATGAGGCATAATTTTGCTTTCTGTTCAATTAGCAAAATTTTTAATATTCATTATCTTTCTTATTTATGGGGCGATTTTTGTCTTTTAAAGCCTGAATTATTCTATGAATTATTCTGTATTGATCTATCTACTAATTGGTTAGTTTGCAAAATGCATTTTTATATATGCATGCTTTAACTAGCTAAATTGGGACTAACCTGATGTAACGAAGCCCTTTCCCTTAATATTTCTATCTTACACCTACCTCTAGCGTAACATTCCCGTTGTTGAATTATACAATCCTTTCCGGTGATACTTCTTTATTCTTTCCTAAATTAAATGGCATTGTACCATCGGTTACACAAAATGGGCCTCTATGTTCAAGCCTAGTACGTTTTACAATACACACCAAGAATGACGCGTTTTCATTGGTTAGTGTATCAGAGAGTTCTCAACATATGGCGTGCGGTATGGTCAGATTTACTCCTAAGTATACAGAAAACCGTGTTGTTAGACAGACTAAATCACGACAACAATAGACAAAACCTTCAAAATGTACAACTACCGGACACTTTTCTATGTGGTAGTTAATATGCGATTAGATAGATAATGGTCAAAGAGAGGTAACCAGTTTTAACAGAATATAATAATAACTGAATAGTCGGACATGAAGAGAAAATGGGATTTGAATAAATAAGGGAGACGTCGTGAGCAATCACGTGGTATAAGTTCTAGTTGATTCCATGAGATATTTAGGTAAACAGTTAATAATAAATTATAGGATACCTTCCTAACGATGACAGCGCTACTGGAGGAAGGTAACATAAAGAGATACGTCAGAAGTAGAATGGGAAGAAAAGGTAATAGTAGCACCACAGCAGATGCTGCCGTAGGAGAGTGAAGTGTTGGAGACTTCACTATGTGTGATGAATTTACCATGATACAACGTTAAAATATCTCCAAAAATAACGATAAAATGTAGGGATAAAAATAATGTGTAAGATACTAGGAGACATGCTCGCCCATGCCCGCCTTTCCTACCGCCATTTAAAACTAACGAGTTAGACGTGCAGTCGAAACGGTTTACCCTTTGTAGACGGGAGAGAAACGGAGAACACAAAAGGAAAAATATGACTGAACACGTGTTTGAATATAGCAAGGCTAAAAGGCGCAATTGGTAGCAAAAGAAAAAAAAAATTCACGTCACTAGTTGACACAATGTAAGGAAATGGACAAAAAACGACTTTAGCTCTTGTCAGAAACAGTCATTTCTTGGACGTTTTACGATACTTGGTTGTTATTTGAATTCAGCGGCAAACGCCGTGGAGAAGGTTCTCGAACAAATTTTAAAAAAAAACTAACCTTGAAAAAGTAACTTTTTCTTAATAATAATGTTATGAATATAAAACCTAGCTAGTTTGATAGCCCTTCATGAGCAGAGAACTAATATACTTTAAATTATACAGACGAATAGATAACAAGGAAGATATTGACAAAAGACTGTGTTGTTCATATCAGACGAGCGACTGCACTGTTAATAATGTCACTAAAGTTTCAAATTTTCGTCCTTGAGACACGCAAATGCAAAAATCGAGCTGTAATGAAAGAGAGGGGTAAGGTGGAGAATTGTGGCTAAAAATAACCTCGGAGGCAGAAGTGTGTAGGGTATTGCATGGAGTTGGTCCAAGAACCAAGCGTGTTTTTTATGAAAAAACTAGTAGAGACAGACGGACCAACTGACCGTAATACATACTTGACTGAGAGCTGACTGAAATTTGACTTTTGGTTGTAGATTTGAAAGTTTGGGGGGGGGGGGAGTCTGTGATTGGATGAATGAAATCATATTAGCGGGACAGAGATGCGCATTTTTGCCATTAGATACAATTCTGTCCAGAGACACAGTTGGTTATTGCCTGTGGTGTTTTTCCCAGAAGAAATTACATACATTTAGTGGGACGCCATCATATAGCCAGCAGCTCAGCTGAGTTTTGCTAGCAATTAACTGTGTTCTGAATTCTGGTAAGAATGAAAGCATTTCTTTTGTATATTTTAATATTTCGAGTGATTGATACAGCCATATCATATAAAATGATTACGACAAGTAAGTGCTCGCTCTAGGTCCCCAGCCCAAGTTCAGGGTCTAGAGACAAACAAAATATAGGGACGCCTAACTAAGACTATGGAAGGCGGATCTATTGTTGAGATCGGTGGGAACATATCACCTATCTTATTGAATAAAAAGAAACTATTGAACATATCTCAGATGCAATGCAGTCTTGGGGGAACTGATACTATATGAAAACAACTGGGTAAGATGCGCTACGTTGGTCAGAGAGATCTGACCCCCTCTGTGTAATGTTGATGTGTTGTGCTGTGTGTAAGAGTGGTGCAGTAAATAGAGTACTGACACATAGCACAAACTTTGTTTCAGAATTGTGAGTTTCTGTTGTGGCACTAGGGTAGTGCCACAAAAGTAAACAAGTTTACTCAAGCTGACGTGTGTGCCGCCTACAGTGGTGTTGGTGCAGTATAGCAGTGTATCCCAGCTACCAAGAGGAGGGGCCACCGGATTCCAGCTTCATATATTCACAACAAGATGAGTGAATTATTGGCCTGCTGAGGATTCACCAGAACTCTTGAATACTTATAAAGATTTCCCCACCACTAATATACTGAATTTTGGGAAATAAACATTTTCTAAAGTCTATAAGACAATGGACAAAGCTAATTCTAGTCACAGAGTGGGTGTGATGACACCATCCCAACAGCACATCCAGTAAAGGTTCTCCCAGAGACTTAAAAAAGATAATTAATATTAACCAGACTTATAAAATACCTGTGTAATCACTTTCCATTTTATTATGCCATATATTGATGCATTCCATTTATAACTCCATAACATTTCATATGTTCTGACCAAAATAAAACCTTGGTTCAGAACAAATAAATTTAAAGAAAAAATTTAATATTTAAACTAAAACAGTCTGAGTTAGTTCAGTGTGTTATAAATTTTATTAATATTATTAGACTTATTAATTATCTGTGTGTGTTTGTATATTCTACTACAACACATTACATTTCAGTACCCTAGACTTTTAACGTTTCGATTACGGAAACAACAGCAAATGGATTGATTTGCCGTTGCCCTAAAGACGCCAATAGGCGTGATGGAAAACAATGGCAAAGAAAACCTATCTGCTGTTGCCCTAAGACGCCACTAGGCGTAATGGCCACTGACTGCTTTGACGGTCGGTGGCTAAGGACGGAAGAAGAAGAAGAAGAAGACTTTTAACGTAGCTACATTCATAATAGTAAAAGAGATATGTTTGAGATCGTAAGTGGTAGTAAGAAGGGCCTTCTGTAATTCACATCTACATTTATCTCAGGAGCCTTCACAGCTGACCTCATACACTACACTAGGTAACACAACCACCATACAATACCATCAAAAACCAATACACTATGATAAGTCTCAGCTTTAAGAAATGGGGTGACCATTTATCTTCCTGGTTGTCTTTACCTTCCTTAACTCAAAGAGCAGAGTAAGGTATCCATTTACAGCTGCGTAGACTTTAGCATGGCGCTACAAGGTTTTAACCCGGAACGCGATAATTGTAATTGTTATTGTTGAACAGAGTCGACATCATTGCATTCCGGGCAAACCCATAGGTGCTCAGTCTTCCTCAGTATATGTCGAAGAGTGTGAATGTTAACTGTTCCTGTAACTCGCTGGTTGTATACACGACGGACGCATCCTCTCATACGTCAGTCTCTTCTAACCTTGCGTTTGATGCCAAATTCCATCAGTCTAAACCTTGATGATTCATCTATTGCAGTGTTATTCTCTAACAAGCAAACATTAATTGTTCTCAGTATCTCTCCCTTATCCATATCCAGTGTCCCCACTGTGGGTGCTCTTGATGCTAGTCTGTCAGCTCACTCATTAACGCGTACACCGGCATGACCAGGTCAGTAGATCCACACCAGCTCCTGCAGATTCGAACCCTCTATGAATGTTTTCCATTCATGCCAGAACTTGGAACTTTGACTCAAGAGACATGTGCTCTAACCACCCTGCCAATCGGACGCTCCACCTCAGAATATGGCATCAATTCACAAAGAGGAAATGCTGAGAAGATCGTCAGTAACAAACCTTTGATAAGCAGACACGCATGGCCTGATCTTCTTCTTCTTCCTCGTTCGTCCTGAAAAGGACGTTGGTTGCGTTGTGTCCGTTTACAGCGAAGCTGCGGTATTTGCGCCTTTCAGCCGACACATCCGACTTCCGCACATGGCCTGATCTGAAAGCGAACAAGACCCAAAAAAAAAAAACGTTGAAATTTTCATTATCTCCCATTTGTATCTTATATGGATTATGTCATCATCGTCCTATAGCTTCCAAAGAAGCATACGCCTTCAATAAACTCATACTAAGTTCTCCTGTCCATCCCATCAGCTAAAGGTCTTTCCATTTCTTTCATTTCTTTCTCCAGTTCTCTTCTTTGTATATTTTAGGCCTCTTCTTATCTCTCTTACCTTGTGTGTTCCAGAACAAGGACTGTCTTGTGATGTTATCAGTATGTTTCCTCAGTGTGCGTCCCATCCATCGCCAGCGCCATCTTCTCATCTTTGTCCCACTGGCACCTGTCTGGTTCTTGTCATCGGTTCCACGTGGGTGATTTAATCACGCTTGTTCAACGTATCTGGATATGGTAGTCGCATACACTCTCATCTCGCCAAGGAACAAATATCAAGCAAGCCTACTCGTATCCCAGACACTTAAATTAAGAAAGCTCGACACTACATTTACAAGAAGCATAGTACAGCGACGTCAATAGACAAACGACAACAAAAGAAGCGAGTCTAACAAAAATAAATTTCGTCACATTTACAGTAAAATTCGCTACTTTTAATTCTGATTTACTTTCATCACTATCTGCATTTATGCATTTAAATAGTTTTCGTTACATTTTTTCCATCTCCAAATTTTTTTCTCAACGAATGCCTCTTTACGTCCGTCATATCGGACAGTCAAATGTAATATGAATAACAAACTTAGACCTGCAGAACAGAATAGGACAATACGAGACACGTGGAAATTAAAAACAGAGAGAGGAGACGGATAGGTCTTGCATCGTAAATATTTCGACTGCTTCTATCTATTGTACCTTCTTCAGTTTCTCATACTATGATAGCGCTCTCTCACTCTATCTCGCTCTCTCTCTCTCTCTCTCTCTCTCTCTCTCTCTCTCTCTATGCTGTTTACTCTCTTTGATCATCTGATGGATCGTGATGTATTAAATTTACTCATACATTTTTTAATGAACTATTTCTAATGGACCTTCGATATATGATCACAACGTTAAGTAGCTCACCGTTGTATTCTCCTACCACCCGTTTTGTTCGTTTGTTTCTATCTTTCAGATTGTTAGTTTTCTCTTTTGTTTTTGTCTATTTTCTTCCTTCTATTATGTTTAAAGCCATCGAAATCATTATCCATCTGTCTCCCGTGTCTAAGGAAACTCCAAACTCACAATGAACACCAAAGCGGTGATATATAATGCCTGTGTCACCGGCACGCTTCTATATGGCAGCGAGACATGGACATCCTGTACTAAGCAAGAAAAACAGCTCAATACCTTTCATTTACGATATCTACGCCACATCCTTCGTATTTCTTAGAAGGACAAAGTAACAAATATCGAGGTGCTGTCACGTGATGACCTTTAAAGCACGTATCCCCTGCTTAGACAGTGCAGATTACCCTGCCTTGGTCATGTCCGCAGCAAGGAAGATGATCGCATCCAAAAAGATATTGTCTACGGCCAACTGATCGATGGCACAAGAACAGTCGGACGGCCGCAGCTGACATTCAAAGATGTGTGCAACAGAGACGTGAAGGTACTGGACATTAATCCAGCAACCTGGGAGGATGAAGCTGCCGATCTTACCAAGTGGTGATGCTTCCTACAGCACCACCTCAGTGTGGGCGGAAAAAAGCTCTTACAACAAGCAGAAGAGAAAAAACATGCCGAAAGGAACACAAGAGAAAAAAGCAGCTGAGGGCTATCACCTCCAGGACACATCATTACCACAGTCAATTATGAATGAAGAAGGCTATTAACTGTTTGCCTCCTGTATTGATCTATGCATCCAGACATCCATTCATTTATATATTGTTATTGTTATTTTGTTCAGAATCGACATCACTGCACTCCAGGCAAACCCATAGGTGCTCTGTCTCCCTCAGCAAATGCCAAGGGGTGTGAATGCTAACAGTTCCTGTTTCGCGCTGATTGTACATACGCCGGATGCATCCTATCATATGTTCATTCCTGCCAGTCCCACGCCTAATGCCAGACTCCAGCAATCTTAGCCGTGATGATTCATCGATTGCAGTTGTTAAGGATAGATTTGGGATGCAGATAAAATAGTGTGGCATGTTACTACACGCTAGCACATTTCCATTTTTATGTGAGGAATTGTGTTCGCCTGTAGTCAAACTACTGTTTGCACGAAGCGTTCACCCGTGGTGAGCGAGGCGTTCACCCGCGGTGAGCGACGGTCAACTAGTGACGGTTTTGTCACATGTCGTGGGGTTCAGTGTGTTAATTAATTGGCCTTCCGTCTTTGTGTTTGCGCCCGAGAGAGATGTAATTTTTCGAGCTCCGGGATAATGGAGAGTGATATATAAATATACATTGTGGCATTATTGATTTTCGGAGAGCTCCGGGATAATGGAGAGTGATATATAAATATACATTGTGGCATTATTGATTTTCGGAGGCCGCCACGTTATGTGCAAGATGGTTCATGAACTTATCTAGAAGTTCATACCATAATTTACTACAAGTAACTTTGAGATATGAGGCAACTAACATCTTTGTTTGCCCTGATTGC
Source organism: Oreohelix idahoensis (assembly GCA_024509875.1). NCBI lineage: Eukaryota > Metazoa > Mollusca > Gastropoda > Stylommatophora > Oreohelicidae > Oreohelix > Oreohelix idahoensis. The sequence continues at coordinate 92,008 of JAMPIV010022516.1, read as the reverse complement.
TTCTGCAGCATTACTTTGGTTTTTCGTGGATTGCCCGAACCTTTAGTACAACGGCCAGGATTGAGTGGAGATGAGAGGAGTGTATTATTATTATATTATTGCCACTTAAAGATGCCTAACGTTTAAACTTATTGACGGACGAGGGATAATCTACTACGCTTATCCATTGCCATGTACTTTTGATGTTTTAATGGACGTTATTGTGAAGTGACTTTATTTATTAAATGTCAACCATGTTTTCCCGTGGACCTGTTCACCTACCGGCTTTTGTTATGTATACAGACCCTAATATCCTGAAAGAACACCTGCTATCATTCGCGTATCCAGACATGATCCTCTAATTTATCCCAGCGTAACAGCAGTGTTATTCTCTAACAGGCGATCATTAATTGTCTTCAGTATCTATCTCTCTCTTATCCCTGTCCAACGCACCCACTATAGGTGCTCTTGAAGCTAGTCTATCACCTCTTTCATTGTCTCGTTACCCCTGCATGACTAGGACAGCAGATCCACACCAGTTCCTGATATTTGAGGCTACTATGGAGGTTTTCCATTCATGCCGTAGCCATCCATTTTGGATCTTCAGAAGCATGGACTGAGAGTCTGACACAATAACTGCTCTTGTCAATGAAGTTTCAGACAACCACCTTAAAGCAGCCACCCGTGTGTTGCCGGGGCCCGAAAGGGGAGCAAAGAATAGTAACACTGCACCCTACCACGCATGTCGTAAAAAGCGACTAAGGAGGGTTGGGCATGGGGCTGTTTACCCCATCCCGTAAAAACTTTGCACAGTGGGCTGATCACCTGCTTGCCAACCAATCTGATTACGGAAACAACGATAGATTGTTTGGTATGTTTCTGTTCCACAAAGACGCCACTAGGCGTGGTGGAAACAGCGATAGATTGATCAATTTGTTGTTGCCCTAAGACGCCACTAGGCGTACTGGCCACATACTGCTTTACCGGTTGGTGGCTAAGGATGGAAGAAGACCTTAAAGCAGCAGTAGCTGCCTCTACCTCCATTCTCATGCTGGAGGTGTTGTCATGTAGGCTCCGCTATGTTCAGCGACAATCATGCTCTTAATTCTAGCCGAGAAGCCCCATCCTGATTTCTTACCACGGGCTACAGACCCATCAGTGTACACAACAGCATCATTATTCCCAACATTTTCATTTATCAGTTGATAAATTTCCAGTTCTGCTTCTCCATTGCCCCAAGCTCTGCATTCTCTGCCAAGGCTGATGATGACCTGTTGGTAGGTCGCCAAGTTCTCACTAGACATACTCCACTCCTCTCCTTTGAATATGTTATCAAATGTAGTCACCTGTCGAATAGTTGACTCAGCCTGCACCATCCATGATATCCCCCTTTTTATTCGTATTCCCTTGATGTCAACTATGTTCATGTATAGGGGATGACTTTTATCTGTATTTACTCGCGTATAGGCTTTTACCTGAGCCATCGCATATCTGGATTTAATAGATAGCAAGCCAAGCCTATACTGCATCGACACGATCTCGCGTATAGCCCAAGACTAAACGCATCCTTTCATTTTGAATGCGTTCCAGTCGTTCACATTGCGAAACTGACAGCGTGAGTATTCCCAGGCCATACTGAGCTACTGACAAGACCAGATGGTGATATAGAAGAAACAGTAGTCTCTGGTCGAGGTGCGCAGCAGCCATTGTTTTCAGGGCTGCTAGGCCTCTTTTGCATTTCTGTATTTATATATTTAGCTGGGACCTAAGACGCGTCAACAGTGAGAATTGCAGTTAGCGACCCATAGCTAGGCAGCTTGCGTCAGGGTCAGCGAACCAGAGCTGACCAAGACCCTACTCCACCTCCAAGTGGTGGTCCTGGAAACAGGCTGCATCACTGCAGTCTGGCTGAGCGAGTAGGGATCGAAGAGGGAAGGCTAACCCGGTCCCAAAAATGCCGTGCTGAAGTCGGATGTGTCGGCCGAAAGGCGCAAATATCGTAGCTTCGCTGTAAACGGACACAACGCAACCAACGTCCTTTTCAGGACGAACGAAGAAGAAGAAGAAGAATATATTTAACTGAGAACATACGATCCATCCGTCAATCCATCATTTTTTTAATACCTACTTACCTACCTGCCGACCCATAGTCTATCGTCTGTCCCATTAAATGTGGCACTCGAGTGACAACAAACAGTAGCACATATCGTATTAACAAATCAACCAAATCAACAAAACACAACCTTCAAAATACTAAATTTCAAAGATGAGAACAAACGATGCATGAAACAGTGTCATCCAGATACCATGACACACATAATGACTAAAGGTTTACCTTTTCTAGACAGTAAGGGTAAAGCTGCTACTTGTATTTGGAATCTGTTCTAGGACATTTATAATAGGAAACTCTGTAACAAAGCATTACAAAAGGAATTAATCTGATTGTTGTGATTAAAATTCATAACGATTATGTAGGTATTATAGTTAGCTCGACAGGGCTCCCTTTCTGATAATGTTATACGGACTTACTCACTAATAAAGGAAGTGACGTCATACCGATATGGTGTAGAAGCAGGCGCTAATATTTGAAGCAGAAGTGGGTGATCGTCTGCTAGAGGAGATGCGGCTTGTGTTTGAATGTAAGCGGACGTATGTGTATTGAGCTCCTGCAGTCTACTGTGTTTTCCTGCATCATTCCATCACTAGGGCATCAAGATACTATCCCTAGTTTATTCTAGTCAGGAAGTATAAATAGTTACGAAGATGTCAAGTGTACGATGAGAATAAAGACTGCATAAATGCCAGGACAGCGTTTGATAGTGAATGAATTGGAAAACTTACTGTTACTGCATTTGCCATTGGGCCTATATTCTATGTCATGGAGCTTTGTTTCCAGTAAAATAAACTGTGTATCGTATATTGTGAAGTTATGCTGATACGTGTTGTTTGACTACCCCTAGTGTGTTCTTTGGCCACGGAGACCTTCTCCGAACTTTTATATATACGGCACGCATCACTGATCATCAGAATGTCCCACCCGTCGGACAAGTGTTTCGGCCCTATAATCTCCTTTACACTCTAAAGGAGGCGGGCCCATTTGTGTCATGACTCCCAAGTGTCAGCCTCCGGTTGTGTTTTAGGAAAATCTAAAACAGAGCGTTAAAACAGGATGCAATCTGACCATCAGAGTTAAAACCCCCGTCGGACAAGTGTTTCGGTCCTTTAATCTCCTTTACACTCTAATGAGGCGGGCCCACTAGGGCCATGACTCCTAAGTGCCAGCCTCCTGTTGTATTTTCAGCCTGCGCTGGGAATTGAATCAACTCCACCTTGGTTGTAACTGTCAACTTCACTCCTGATCTTTAATGGCATCTCTTTTCCCTTCCAAGACGTACGTCAGATCGTCACCAGCCAGATCAATTTGAATATTCTCTGCGCTGTGGACTGAATCCTGGCTGAGATCTTCTAACATCTTATCTGTAGAAACAGCGCGGTGTTGATCTCCTGCTGGTGAGCTCTCCAACCCGTTTTTTTCGTTCTGTGGATTTTCATGCCTCTTTGAGTGGAGAATTTCCAGCCACAGGTACATGGATATTCCAGCCACTGGTCAAAACTCCGGTAGGTCACCCGCGGATTCATCATTCTCTCTCCCCCACCCCTACCCCTTTTTGTGTTCTGAATCCTGGGGGGCATTTATTTGTAGTAGGTCTACTGGCAGTTGTCTGACGGGGTGCCATAAGTGTTTAGATTTACATGAAAAATACTTTACTCACACTCATAATCAAATGTCAAGTCAGTCATATTGTATGGCTCTGAGACATGGAGAGCAACAAAAACAACAACCAAAAAGCTACAGACTTTTATAATCGGGTGCTTGCATAGAATAGAAGGACTGAAATGGTATGACAAAGTCACAAATGTGGAATTGATGACAAGAACCAGACAAGTGCCAGTGGAACAAGACTTGAGAAGAAGACGCTGGCGATGGATAGGACACACATTGAGGAAACCTGTTGATAGCATTACAAGGCAGTCCTTGTTCTGGAATCCACATGGAAAGAGAGGCAGAGGTAGACCAAAAAACACATGGAGAAGAGAACTGGATACAGAGGTGAAAATGATGAGGAAAATATGGAAATAACTTGAGCGGATGGTACAGGACGGGAAGACTTTGCGTGTGTTTGGTGAAGGCCTATGCTCCTCGGGGAGCTAAAGTGTGTGTGTGTGTGTGTGTGAGTGGGTGGGTGGGTGGGTGGGTTACCTATAAGCCCCTTGTATTTTAGCTTATAAAATGTGGCTTTAATACGTAATGGTATGTGTAAATGAAATACACCATTAAAAATGAAATAGCACTATTTCCTGATAATAACAAAGTTATTTATCATTCAAAATGATGCTCATATCCGTTCATACATATATATTCAGCCTTTTTTAAAAATGTCCACAAACTCGTGGTCAGTTCTTTGAAACTCCTCTAATATTGCAATTTTGAGATCCTCTAAGGTATTAGTTTTCCGACCATATACATTTCCCTTTAAATATTCCCGTAAAGAATGACCGGCTGGAGTTAAACCAGAAAATCTTGCAGTCCATTCTTTTGGACCCCCGCATTTAAATCCACTTGTTAGGGAATTTTTTTTATCAAGAATTCTTTTGGACCCCGCCTTCCAATCCACCTGATAGGGAATTTTTCATCAAGAATTCGTTTTGACCCCGCCATTCAATGCACCTTTTAGGGAATTTTTCATCAAGAAAATGTCTGACAATAACAGAATAATAGCCTGCACACAAAACATGGTGCATTTGAAATTTTTGGGTATCCTGCAAGAACAAAAACAACAATTTGTTATTATTATTTGGATAATCTTGATATATAATATTTTGAAAGAACAGGTGGCTTATGGCTCATCCTGTTATTGATACATGCTTGGACCAGATCTCTTCATAATTGATAACAGACAGAACACGTAAAAAAAAAAATCTTATCGCTTCAAACATGATCATTTTCGAAGGCATAGAAATACCTTTCTGCAGCCCAACCTTCGTTTCTGCATCCAGGCTGTGCCATTTTGCTACATGAGGTAGAAAAAAGTGTTTATTTGTCTCTAACTTTATTTATTCTTCCATGCACTGATCATTTTCTCGGTAACATACAGACGAAAATGCCTCTCAGATGATCTATTACTCTCCTCTTCACTATATTTATTAAAACTGTTATCGTTGGCTATCAACTGGGACACGTCCTACAAACAATGGGATTAAAAACAAAGCTGCATTTCTCTCCCATGAGTATGCGTTATGGAAAAGCCACCATTAGCTCTGATGAGTGCAGTAATCCTGTAATGTTTTCTAAAGTCCTAAAGACGCATAAACGAACCTTAACATCAGCCGGGGGGAGGGGACAAATCAGCTTCAGTCCGAAAAAACGGCAGACTCTACGGGAAAATCGCACAGTTACCAAGTCCACAATTTTAATTGTCTGCACATATGATTGGAGTAGTCAGATCTGTCAAACGACCCTATAGACTTCTACTTCAACACTCACAAACAAGATAAACAAGCGAGGTGAAGGACGTGGTATACGCTAGTGCTGACAGTGACAGTAACAACGTGTCTGCAGAACGGGAGAAGCTCGGCTACCACGACAAGTATGGGGAAACTAAGAGCGAGGGATCCAGACCACCAGGACGACCTAGTGTCCGCTGGGAGAACAACATTAGACAATCTCTAAAAGACCGAGGAATAGACTGGAACCACGCCTGGAGGAAGAAAGTCGATAGGATAGTATGGCGCTCTGGCTAACCTTTTGACCCCAGGGTAAAAGAGGGATGACTAAGTAAGGAGGCTGACAGTGGCAGTAACAATAAACAATATTGTTTCAAAAGTCTATAGGTATTACTACAACTATGGCGAATGACGTTGAAAGAGTGGACGAGACACATAATTGTATAAAGCTATGTAAGTGACAGCAGCAAAAAGACATCGTGTAAAAAATACCCCATATTTCTACGTTAGATGTCCCCGACTGAAAGTCTTCTTGAACATGGACCAGCTACAGTGGTGCACCATGCTTCACAAGGGGAAAATTTACAGTTCATTGTAACAAGCAAGTTGCAGAATTCCAATGAAAACTTGTACCTATGTTCATATTCAAGATAGGCAGACCAAATACAACCTGGCGGAGAGCAGTGGAGGCTGAGATACAAAGCATGAACCAGAGTTGAGGCACGGCACGAGCAAAATGGGGACAGTTTGTTGCTGCCCCTACAAGACGCCACTAGGTGTGATGGCCACTGACTGCTTCGTCAGCCATGGGATAAGGATCCATGAAGAGTTCATATTACAGCAAATTTTTCCCAAACAGTTGTAATCATCATCATCGCCGTTCTTATTCAGCTCCCACAGGAGCATAGGCCTACAAAAAACTCATTCCGAATCCTCCTGTTCCATGCCATCAGTTCCAGATCTTTCTATATCTTCTTCATCAGAGATGGCTTCTGGGGTCATAATTTGTATTATGAGGTTACCAGCCCCTGCACAAATTCATATTAGTCGCACTGTACGACATGTATGAAAGTTGCAGCAGTCATACTCTCTCTTTGTCTCTCAAGAACTACAAAAGTCATTGATTAATGTATTGATGGATAAATGACTGATGAATAGATGAACTAATACGTAGGCTGGCAGGCACAGATAACTCAGACAGATAGAAAACAACTCTGATGAATTCTAATACGCTTCATTTACTTTTCCAAAAAATAAAACTTGGCCATTTAGATCTCTTTATTTTGTCTTACACGCGCGTGCGCCTTGTTACACATAATCGCATACATGCATACATTTTAATGACCTAGGTTAACGACGTCATTAGCAAGAGCACAATGTAAAATGCAATTACAAGATATTGATCTCACAGCAGCGGCATAACTGCGTTTTACGATGTTGGATATTATGAATGTCATGTAACGATCGGCATGTATGTGTGCATGTGCGTCTATGTGCGTGTATATACTTGTATATTGTCATGAACTGTTTACAGAATGAATGTCAGTACTAATGCTCCGGCGGGAGCTAGATATGTTAATATAAGTTGTGAGTTGTAGTGAGTGAATGTTAAGTTGGACTATGGGCATGAATGTATTAGTAGCACTAAGCACTGATGTTAAGCTCACGGGTATGACTGAGTTGTTGTGAACGAAGTGGCGGAGAAGACTGGTCAGGTGTGAAAAGGGTCAAGTGTGGTAAGGCATTCGAGAGAGAGAGAGAGAGATTGGAGCGAGTAGAGATTACATGGAGAGAGAAGGCAAATTGGATGAAGGAAAGTAGACAGTAGAAAGTAGATTGATAAGAGTTACTCATCCTGAGTTCCGAAAGTGTATGAACTAGGGCTGTGGAGTCGGGGTTGTGGAATAGATCGTTTTTTACTGGAGTCGATAACAAATGTCCGGACTTCGACTCCGAATTGTATGCCATATGACTAGTAAAAATCTGTAGTCGGAGTCGGGAATCGGACTTCTACATTTTTAGAAGTCTAAGTCGGAAAATATTTTGGTCGACTCCACAACACTGGTTTGAACGAAGTTCTGGCTAGGTTTCATTCATGTACTTTGAGACTTTCTGAGCTTATCTGAGCTAGATTGGTTCCTAAACTATTCGTCCTCGCTGGATTACTGGACTTTGTACTTTCATTTTACTTCTCCGACATCCACTTTTATCTCTCGGACGACCGCGTCGTAAACCAATCGTATTTTTTAGAAAATACAGTTCCACCAATCGTTGTTAAGGGGTATTCTACTATGATTTATTTTTCACTGCGCAAATACACAGAGGGTGGGCCCGGTAGCGCAACAGACTTATCTGAGAATTCGACTTAACCGGAGTTTTTTTTTTAACACAGCCAAAGAAGACATTTGGTCGGCACTCTCAGACATGCTTCTACTTAGACGAAAATCGTTTTAAGCGAATTTTGCCTAAGTGTGTATACATATATATATATATATATATATATATATATATATATATATATATATATATATATATATATATATATATATATATATATATATATATATATATATATATATATATATATATATACTGTTCAAAAAAAGAAACGCATAGCTACTGAAGGCACACACATAGCCATAATTTTGACATTCAATAACTTTTTTAATTTAATGAGTTAATTGTTCAAATTGCACACAAGAATACCTTAGGGTTCAACCAATCAAATGACCGTTGTTTTGCATCTGGGTCACGAGAGTCTTTTGGCGTACGGGCTTTTCCGATAGTATGGTGTGTGGCCTCCTCTTGCATCGATCAGCGACTGGCATCTCCTTGGCATGGATGCGATCAGACGTCTGATGTGGGCCTGTGGGATGGCTGCCCACTCTTCCTGGAGTGTCTGGAACAGATCACGACGATTGGCTGGAGCAACGTCTCGGCGACAAACACGTCTATGCAGCTCATCCCACAGGTGCTCAATCGGACTCATGTCTGGAGACAGGGATGGCCTTCATCAACGCAATTTTTGACAAAACGTTCATTTCGCCTACGGTAGACCCTACGCCGTCTATCATGACGCTGCAACAAAAAGAAAGATTCGTCACTAAACCAGACACGTCTCCATTGATTGTCAGCTGCCCAGGGACGATGCTGGTTGGCCCAAAGAAGTCGATTTTGGCGATGGCGGCGCGTAAGGACAGGTCCTCGGTGAGGTCGTTGTGCCCATAGTCCAGCGTCATGCAGTCTATTCCGGACAGTTTGATCAGACACATGACGTCCTGCAGGCAATGACTGGGCAGTTGAGGAAGCTGTTGTAAACCTGTCTCTGAGGTGACGAAGCCGAATAAAGCGATCCTCCGCTGCTGTTGTCACTCTGGGTCGTCCACTGCGATGCCGGTCTTCAACTGAGCCAGTGGCTTGGAACCGGTGCCAAAGTCGACTGATGGTACTCTGATGCACGTTTAGATAACTTTCGGTGGCACGAGGTTGGGCAATTGTAGATCAAGCTGTTGCTTATGCAGCGAGACCCTGCCTGGAAGCCAGAGGAACGGTCTGGCCGTTACAGTCTGACACCAGTAGCAACCGCCTGTCATCAGTAGAATACGGAACTTGCCCTTGTAGATATGCAAGCATGTATTAGCTCTAGAATTGCCACAGTTATCCAAGTAGGATCGTGTCATCTAAGGAAACTCGACTGATTTAATGAGCCATTCGCGGTTTCACCGTGAGACAGTGTGAACTTAGACATGCATGGCTTAATCTTATATATATATATATATATATATGTGTGTGTGTGTGTGTGTGCGTGTGTGTATGCAGACTGTGATGTAAATGCTCATGTGTGCACGTATGTATGTGTCTTACGTTTGTGAATACAGACAATCGTAATTGTCTGTACCCTGTGTAGTTACCCAGGGGGTCTCAGTGGAGACAGAGAATGAATATGACTACTGCTCCCTCAGGTACATCGTCAGAGGCGAAACTATGTGGTTGTGCAAGGTGGCTGGCAACCTCCTCATGTGTTTGTGCTAGGTGGCTGGCAACCTCCTCATGTGGTTGTGCTAGGTGGATGGCAACCTCCTCATGTGAAGCAGGCTGTTACAGAAACCATCCCTGTAAGAGTTAGTGCTTTGGCATACACTTTCTTTAAGAAGCCATCTACAGTTGGTAGGCCCATGCTCCACTAGGAACCCACACAAAAAAGATAATAATAATGATGAACCTGACAAGTGCCAGTGGAACAAGAGTTGCGAAGAAAACGCTGGCGATTGATAGGACACACATTGAGGAAACCCGTTGATAGCATTACAAGGCAGTCCTTGTTCTGGAATCCACAGGAAAAGAGAGGCAGAGGTAGACCAAAAAACACATGGAGAAGAGAACTGGATATAGAGGTGAAAATGAGGGAAAACATGGAAAGAACATCAGCGGATGGCACAAGACAGGAATACTTGCCATGTGTTTGTTGAAGGCCTATGCTCCTCGGGGAGCTAATGGGTATTGATTGGTGTTTTTAATGGGTACGTGTGTGTGTGCACATGTATAAGTGTGTGGGTATATGTCCGTACGTACGGACGTACGTGTGTACAAATGAATGTATGAATGTATGTCAATCTCTCTACCTACACATTCTCTCTTACACACATGCATACAGAAACTCAATCTTAATTACTTTTCTTTTCTTTAAGATATAACTTCGTAAGTTATCTAACACAGTGGTTCCCAACCTGTGGTCCGCGGTCCACTTATGGTCCGCGGAGCATTATCAGGTGGTCCGCCGCTGCGTTATCGATTTGGTATTAAGTGCTTTGATTTTGCTCTGATGCTCCCTACGTTTTTAATGCTATAAAAACAAAACACAGAAACCGTTTGCAAGTAGAACCAGCTTTGAGACTGTCTTTAACTTCTATGAAGCCTAATATTGAAAATCTAGTGAGCGAAATGCAAGCACAAGGCTCCTACTGAATATTTTGTAATTTTAACAATTGAATTGTATGAATATATAGTATTTAACTAAAATGAACGTAACCAGTACGTATGTAACCAATAAATTGTATGTATAATTTATTTTTCATTACTATTACCTTACAATTTCCTTGTCATCTGGCAAATAATTAACAACTTGTGTAATTGAATATAGGCCTTTTCATCTATTGAATAAAAGCAGTTAAGTGTTTATGGCATTGCCATATTATATATAAACTGGTGGTCCGCAACTTATACGTAGTTGGAAAAATGGTCCTTGGATGTAAAAAGGTTGGGAACCACTGATCTAACACGCGTACCAGATACAAGCCATGTTGTTTACAACAAGTTCAAGGTGCTCGACACAATGAGCTGAACATTCCTGGCACCAGATTCGGTGCCAGAAAAATAATCTGAAATCTAAATGCTTGCTTTAGCTTGCGAAAGTCAAGGAAACCATAAGTAAATAAATCACAGAACCCAGTGTTGTTAATTACTGCTACCTGAGTGGTCTGTTGATACAGGCGCGAATTTGGCTGGGCTGGACGTGTGAAATATGACTGCTTTCATTTGTAAACGTAGCCACTCGGGTGAATTCCTTGTTCAAGGTTCAGAACTAGTTTTTTTTATAGCTGCAGAATACGTTTTTTCAGTCATGAGTGAAATGACAGATAGGTCTTCTTCAAGTACCATGTCTGGTGGTGTAGGCGATCATGTTTCTCCACAACTTCCTGTTTTTAGTACTATTTATCAATTCTGCTGTTTACAGGCTTCTTTCCATGCCATGATGTCAAACGGTCCAACATCTTCCGTCTTTGTTGTCCACTGTATCTTTTTCTTTCAATCGTTTCTTTTGTCACGATATTGTAAAGCTTTCTTGAAGAAAAGAAAAAAGACAAATGAAGATCGCTTGATTATGGTAAGATGTTTGCGTTGAATAAGAATTCTTATAATTGCTTGCTTGTGTTGAATAATTAGGTCAATACAAGAGTTTTGAAGTGAGGAATCGAGCATACACGAATTTACCTGGTTAAAAGAAAAACCAAAAAAATACTGATCATCATTGCCCTGTTGATAATGTAGCACATCTTCTTTATCTTCGTAGACTCTCAGAAATCAACTTGAATATGTTCAAAGAAAGCTGTGGTCAGCTTGAGGCTATTTTTATTTCCACAGAGCTTTTCCGGGAAAGATACTGGTGACGGCCATATGAGCTTTCTCTGTTCCTCATAAGGCGGGTATCTTTGAAGAAGATGTTCAGCAGTCATTCTATCTGAAACCACAGTTACACTCATCGGTTAGCTCCCGTCCCTAGCCTGTTAACTAGGTGGTATCCCAATCTGTTGTGGTCCGTGCGGAGTCTGATGATTAACATTTGTTCACTTCTGCCAAGCTGGTGATATGCATCATTTTTATATGGATTTTTATGGATGTACTGCTTTCCACGTGCTACTAGATTACCACTTGTTCTCTTCTGCTGAGCTGGTAATGTGCATCATTTTGTGTGTGTGGACTGGATGATCTGCTTCCCACTTGCTACTAGATTACCACTTGTTCTCTTCTGCTGAACTGGTAATGTGCATCATTTTTGTGTGTGGCCTGGATGATCTGCGTCTTATGTAGTATATGTATTTATGCCAAGTTGTTACGGTATATGATATTAACGCCGTCTGCTAAAGGTTACCAGACGTGCAATTGTAAAGGTTAAGACATTTAATATATTGCGATAGATGTTTCAATTACTGAACGCTTCATACACGATCGATTATGACGTGTATAGCGTTGTTTAGGACACAGTCGGTAACTAAGAAACGCTACCCTTTGTTACTTGACCGCCAAGCTGAATAGCTGCGTTTTTCTAACCTTCCAATTTAATGGCAGGATATAGCCATTTTATGTGCATTTTTGATGGATCAGGGTCAGTCCTAGAACTCTATATGAGAGGGAAATTATTGGAGGTTAGTATTTAACTAGAATCCTCAGAAGGATGAGAATAATCGTCAAATTCGTATGAATATATTCAGACTCGCAGTCTCACTGTCGGCAGGTAGCCATGTCTATCTGCTCGTGCATATAGCTGTGATGTTCTGACGACAATACTGCATTGTATCCTCATAACGGACATTGACACATAACCAGCAGTCTACGTTGTTGATTAATTTATGCATTACTTATATGGACTTACGCTCTACCCCTATTGGAATTGATCATCATGTATGTATCACTGTGAATAAATGTATGGACTCAATGAACCGACTTATCACGTCAATGGAATTACAAGTTCAGTATAATTGCAACTTTCAAATGTTTGCCCACACGTTTTTCTACCCCACCCCGCATTCGCGTAAAGCAACACAAATTGACACGATGAAAATCTTGAATGAAACCATATAAGAACTCAACTAACATGGCCAGAATTTATAACCACTTTATTGACATTATATGGAACATTGTTGTCAAATTGAATGTTCCAGAACAACAGAGAAGATCGCCTTCAACAGATGGTGTCCATTGATTGGGGATCGAAAAAAAAATTCGGAAATTAACAATTGTTTACATTTGAAGGACGATCACATGATGTGCTGAATTATGACCTATGACGCAGTACTCAGTATAATCCCTAACAACGTGACGTCACCAAAGTTCGTGTACATGCCATACAAGTTGACAGCAGCAAGCCTAGTTTCTACGGAGGAAAAAAAATAACAAAGTCAACGAATAAACCCTGTATATGCATCAAGAGCAAACAGTCAGACATACTTCTACACCGTTGGTGCATACCGTCATCGACAGGAGTCCGAACTGAGCACAAAAGATAAGTCATTTAAGTGTGACCTTTGTCGGTCGATAAATAACAGTGCTGAGTCCATTTTGCTTTGATCAGGCATGTCTATGTATTTTCATGTATATATGTTAAATTTGTTTTCCATCGTATGTATTTGTTGTTAATTCGTGGGAGGTAGGGAGGATGAACTGAAATTAAATTCTGCGGCTCTCACGATGCCTGAATTAATTTCGGTCGTTTCTTAGGGCAGTTAAACGATTGCACCTTTGGAAACCCCATTGAGGTTTGACATTGGACTTGTTGTCCAAATCTGCTATCGTTTGACGATTTGCGTTAGCTGTACTGTCCCGTAGATAATTGGTGTATTTTATTCGTACTCAGTTAATAATTTTATTCAGTTCTGTACCATGTTCGTTACTATTCGTCCAGTCTCCTCTGACTATCATTTATTTTATGATTGTTAAATTTTCGTCCGTTATGAGTCCTGTGACGTCATCATTTTTCGCAGTCATTTTTTTTTTTGTGTGTACTTTGAATATTCAGTTGACCTCGGGTCAGACCTTGACCCTTCATTAGGTCTGTGACATTTCCGCTTGTTTTATTTAGTTCATAAATTCATTTTTAATTGTGAAAATGTCTTGTTTGCGTCTTAACATTGTTTGTACCCCTTAGTTGCATCATTGTTTTGTTTGTCCTCATAATATATATTAATACTACATTAATAATATGATATTATAGGCAATAATACACTTGTAATTTAATTTAATTAATTTTTTCTGATAATTAAGGTTAATATGGGACATTGCATAATTATGCAGTGATAGTCCAAGAAAGTAGCACTACAATTTATAACAGATGCCTAGGGCATAATAATAATATAATATATATATATTGACAAAATAAAATAATCTTATAGCTACCTTTGAGGTAATAGACCCATTGTATATTATTTAATATACTTTTCTGGTACTAAGAGAGTGACTTAGTACATTGAACAATAATAATTACTAGGAATTATACCCAACATTATTGGATATTGAGATTAATTGTGTGATATAATTACATTATATTTAACAGATATCATAACTATTTATGATATAGTATTATTTAGATACAATATTGTTACAAAATATTGTCTATTAGTTGAACTTAGACATTAAGTTCAATACTATTGTGATTACTTATATTGAATATTTCTAAGTTGAGTAAGTATAATAATTACTCTGAAGCTACTATTGACTATTTTAATCAGTAATTATCAATAATTACTTACAGATAAAAGTCAAAATGCTTACTATAGACCATTTCGTTAAAATTGGTCGGGAATATGGTTATAAATCTCAAGAACTTCGTCAGTTTGCTGAATCAGAACTGGAAAAATATGAAAGAAAAGAAGAAGAGAAAAAAGCTGCATTAAAGAAAGAGGAAGAGGAACAAAAGGCCGCATTAAAGAAAGAGGAAGAGGAACAAAAGGCCGCATTAAAGAAAGAGGAAGCAGAACGTGAGATGAAGCAAATTGACAATGAAAATAGATTGAGAGAGATTGCTCAACGTGAAAGAGAAGAGCAAAGAACAATCGCCAGACAGGAAGAAGAGAATAAATTGAAACGAGAGGAAATTATTTTACAACAAGAAATGGAATTGGCGCGTATTAAATTGGAGACAGCAAGATTACAAGCACAAAGTGCTGATGCAAACCAGAATAATAACGCACAAAATGGATCATCATCCAGCCAACCTAAACACTTCTACAACTTTAAATTACCCATTTTCAACTTGAACGTCGACGACCTTTCATCGTTCCTGGCACGTTTTGAACAGACTTACAAATCTAACCATTTGCCTGAAGAGTCATGGGTACTCAAATTAAATGAATTCTTGGTTGGAGAACCATTGACAGCTTCTCAAAATGCTGACCCATCAATAGCAAATAACTACGGTGCTATTAAGTCCTTGCTTTTACGAAGATTTCACCTGGACGAGGAACACTGTAGGTTGAAATTTAAGGGAATTTTACCTGAATCTCCAAGGGATTTTGCAGGATTCATTGCGAACATACGCAATACATTTAATAGATGGGTTGAACTGGCAGAAGTCAACAAATCATACGACAAATTAGTTGATTTACTACTACGGGATAAGGTATTATCTTCGGTTAGCCAGCCATTTTTTGCATATTTGCAGGAGCGTAAACCAGGTACCATGGACGAGTTAGAAAAAATTTCTTTAAACTACTGTTCGGCACACCCGAATGCAACCATTTCTAACTCCTCATTAAGAGAACCTCTACCTGTGGCGTCTAATATGGCCTACAATCACAATAACAAACAAAGACATCACAGTGTAGACAGAAGCAGGTTCCAAAGAAATCACAATGTTAACTTTCAGAAGGGACATAATAATGATTTCAACAATAAAAATGAGTTCAACAGAGGTAGATCACGAGATAGAAATTATTCACCTCAACCAAACTACCACAATGGTCAACATAACACTCATTATAATCGATCACATACTCCCAATAATAATAGTAACTGGAATGGTAATAATCATGGCTCGAGACATCGAGATAATAGTTACTATAGAGGACGACGAGATAATTCTAACAATTATACTCGGAATCGATCTCATTCTCGGGGATCATCTCATTACAACCATAATACAGGGGCGGCAGTTACAAATAATACTACCCCTACAGCTCAGGTCCCACTTGACAATAATACAACACAGTCTTCTGCTGCATGTTTTTGCTATTAATTATAATGTGGCAAATAGTTGCCAACAATGCAATCTTATTTTTCAGAAGGCGAAAGAAACAGTGCTTAACTGCGGACATATTACACCAGAGGTAGGTCTTGCAGTCAACGATGGAACAGGCCTATTAATTTTTAACAGAGGATTAGTTAATGGATCCGTCGTCTCAGTGCTGAGGGATTCGGGATCCACAACGATTGGTGTACGACAGTCGCTGGTACATCCTAGCTGTGCAACGGGGGAATATGTCCGTTGCATGACTTTTGGTGGAACAATAGAGTTTTACCCCACAGCTATTATTCATGTTAACACTCCTTTTTTCACAGGGAACGTAAAAGTATGTATGCTAAAAAAGCCTATAGCTGATCTGATGGTCGGTCGTATACACGGCAGTAAAGATTGTACTCCAGATGAGATTATAGAATGGGAGAAACATAACCTATGCACTGGAAACGCCGTGACGACTAGAGCGCAGACTCAACTCATGGAGAAAGTTGATGATAATAAAATGGATGCAGACAACCAAGAGGAATTTGTAGTCAATTCACCTATTGACAGGGAAACATTTGCAACCAAACAAAAAGAGGATAAATCTTTAAAAAAATTTTTTAAGTTGGTTGATAAAGTTGACAATCTATCCTCAGGTAATAATAACAAACATTGTTTTGTTATTAAAAATGACATATTGATTAGATGTTTTAATGACAAATCACAAATGAAACAACAAGTTATGGTCCCGTATACTTTTAGACGGTACATTCTTCAACATGCACATGACTCACATTGTGCTGGACATATGGGATATACTCGAACACGATCTCGAGTACTGTCTTCATTCTTTTGGCCAGGGGTGTCAAGAGATATTTCGCAGTATGTACGTTCCTGTACTACATGCCAAGAAGTGAAAGCACGTGGAGCTTTTCACACGGCGCCTATTCAGGCTTGCGATATCTCAGTGAGACCTTTTGACAAGATGGCAATAGACATTATTGGTCCATTGCTACCATCGGCCAGAGGACATAGATTCGTCCTTACGTGCATTGATTTGTGCACACGATGGCCAGAAGCTATCCCATTAAAGACCACCACTACCACAGATGTAGCTGATGCACTACATCTCATCTTTTCTAGAATAGGGTTTCCTAGAAAACTTTTATCAGACCATGGGTCACAGTTTATATCTGACACCATGAAGGAAGTCATGAAAACTTGGGACATTGATAGGAATTTAAGTAGTATTTATCATCCGATGAGTAATGGTGCGGTTGAAAGACTTAACCGTACACTTAAACAACTACTACATAAGGTTACTGCTAAGCACCCTCATGACTGGGACAGAGCACTCCCAGCTGTTCTATTTGCTTATCGGGAGGTACCGCATGAACAAACTGGCTTCTCTCCCTTTGAATTAGTTTTTGGTGCTCCCCCAAGAGGTCCTATGGGACTAATAAAAGACTTATTAATTGACGCGGAGATGACTCAGGACACTCAGTCATCTTACGAGTACGTGATTAATCTTCGGAAGAACATTATTGAGTCTTGCCAGTTGGCAACAGCTTCTTCTGAGGCTGCAAAAGCTAAGGCTCGATCTCTACAAAATAGGTCTCGACGATTACGCCAATTATTCCCAGGCGACGAAGCTTATGTGTTACTTCCTCACAATAACAATAAATTACTGATATCTTGGAATGGTCCTTACAAAGTCATTGATAAAATTTCCGACGTTGATTACGTCTTAGATATCAGGGGACACAAAAAGATATTTCATATTAACATGCTCAAGCAATTTCATACACGTCCTGAACACTTACAGTCAATTTTTCATGAACTAGATGACAACACAGTATCCACTTGTCATTATTCTAACTTATCTGTCATCCAGGAAGAAGAATCTTCTTTTCCCGAGGTACAGTTACCGTTACCTGTACCAGTAGTTCAACCTACTGAATCTTGGCGGGATGTAACCATCTCTTCAACGGTTACACCGCAACAGCGTCTACAGATTGCTAATCTATTACAATCTTATCCAGATGTGTTGACCGACGTCCCGGGTCGCACATCGGCTATCAGTCATGACATTACTCTCAATGATGATACACCTATTCGTGTACATCCCTATTCTGTTCCTTTACATTTCCTTGCTAAAACTACTAAGGAACTTGAACAGATGTTGTCTCTGGGAATCATTGAGACTAGTAATTCGCCATTCTCTTCTCCATTAGTGATTGTCCGGAAGAAGGACAATAACATCAGACTATGTGTTGATTATAGAAAATTAAATGCTAAGACTATAGTTGACAGCGAACCACATCCACTTATCGACGACTTACTACCACGTCTATCCAACGCAACTATATTTAGTAAGATAGACTTAACTAAAGGTTATTGGCAGATACCACTGACCGAAAAGGCTAAGTACTACACCGCATTTTCCACTCCACAAGGTCTATACCAGTGGAATGTGATGCCTTTTGGGCTTGTTAATGCGCCAGCTACCTTCATTCGCCTGATGCGACAAATTTTATCAGGTAGACCAGACGTTATTACATATATTGACGACATATGCTTGTTTAGTTCGTCGTTTGAGGAACATGTTTCGGGACTTAGATATGTTTTTGACACTCTAAGGAATTATCATCTAACTGCTAAACCTACAAAGGTGCAAATCGCGTGTAATGAGATAACCTTTTTGGGACATATCATTGGATCGGGATATATCCGAACGTTACCTAGTACAGTCTCCAAAATTCTAAACATAGCAGTTCCTCAGACGAAGAAACAGGTCAGGAGTTTGTTAGGACTTGTTCAATATTACAGTAGATTCATACCAAACTTGTCATCCATCACGGCTGTATTGTCTTCATTGTTAAAAAAAGATATGCCGGTGAAGGTGACATGGACTGGTACATGCAATGAAACTTTCAACAAAATTATAAATTTGTTCTCGCATGAACCAATTTTAAGACTTCCCGATGCTTCCAAAAGATTTTTCTTACGAACAGATGCTAGTAACTACGGCATTGGTGCATGCCTGCTCCAGAACCATGACGGCATTCTACATCCTACCTTATACATATCAAGAAAGCTGAAGCCGGCAGAAACAAAGTATTCAACAGTCGACAAGGAACTTTTATCTGTGATCTGGGCAATAACGAAGCTTGAAAAGTTCCTGCTTGGTGCTCCCTTCACCATACAGACGGACCAACGTGCTGTAGCATCCTTGCGTCGATCGAATCATAAAAGCCAGAAACTCGCCAGATATTCAATCATCCTACAGCCATTTGAATTCTCCATTGAACATATTCCTGGCACTGAAAATTGTGTGGCAGATGCATTGTCACGTAATCCTATTGACGACGAATAATCAACATTGACACTCTTAAACTATTTCAATCAGCACTACATTGGATTGAACGAAGTATCAACTATAAAGGAACTAACCTTGCCTTCAATTTAAACTTTATATACACTATATGCATCACAGAATTGAACTACAAGACAATCAAGGTATATATACTGACATTCGAACTTCGTCTAATGTCCATACACGATATACGAATATCATTGATCAATCATGGAACAATATCTGACGACAAGTCGAACTTATTATCCTAGGTGCACTTAATTCTTGGATGCTAGGATAAATGACATTTCTTTCCAACGTAAACGTTTGAACATTTTTGCCTAAAAGAATTCATCAGGATCAAGACTACGGATGGATCATCATATCCTATACTAATTAATTAGTTAACTTAACTTCTTAATTGAATTATTATCAATAAAAGGAAATGTGAGAAAAAAATGAAATGAAAGAACAAAAAAAAAGAGAACGAAATATAAAAAGAAGAAATTATGAAAAGAGAAAATAAATCTCACACAAGTATTAGATTAATAATTTTTTTTTTAATGTACCTATACATTATTTAGTTAGTTAAATTAGATAGTTATTATTCACTAACACTTAACACACACAATTAAGTTAAAACTTATATTCGAATTTCTTTCTATTTCTTCTCACTTATTTTGTCTTTTTCTTCTCTCATAACATCGCGTTACATTAGAACCTTAATAATTTAACTCTTAATTTAATTAATTAATTTAATTTTAATTAGTCAAATTAATTCCTATATGACATACTAATACGACAGACCTTACTTTAATTTAATTTTATCATTCACTATTAACATTGGACATTTATTTAGTTGATATAATAATATGTATAATATTGATATATAATGTGATTTATGTTAGATGACTATGACAAATAGTTAGTTGACACGACCGCAACACGGTTCTACTCAGAACATCGTCGGCCATATGTCACAATTGTGTTAAATTTTTTTTGAAAAATTGTTAAGTCGGATAGATATTGAAAAAAAATCTATCGATTTTTTTTTCCCCGGTGTACAGGGAATTGTTACGGTATATGATATTAACGCCGTCTGCTAAAGGTTACCAGACGTGCAATTGTAAAGGTTAAGACATTTAATATATTGCGATAGATGTTTCAATTACTGAACGCTTCATACACGATCGATTATGACGTGTATAGCGTTGTTTAGGACACAGTCGGTAACTAAGAAACGCTACCCTTTGTTACTTGACCGCCAAGCTGAATAGCTGCGTTTTTCTAACCTTCCAATTTAATGGCAGGATATAGCCATTTTATGTGCATTTTTGATGGATCAGGGTCAGTCCTAGAACTCTATATGAGAGGGAAATTATTGGAGGTTAGTATTTAACTAGAATCCTCAGAAGGATGAGAATAATCGTCAAATTCGTATGAATATATTCAGACTCGCAGTCTCACTGTCGGCAGGTAGCCATGTCTATCTGCTCGTGCATATAGCTGTGATGTTCTGACGACAATACTGCATTGTATCCTCATAACGGACATTGACACATAACCAGCAGTCTACGTTGTTGATTAATTTATGCATTACTTATATGGACTTACGCTCTACCCCTATTGGAATTGATCATCATGTATGTATCACTGTGAATAAATGTATGGACTCAATGAACCGACTTATCACGTCAATGGAATTACAAGTTCAGTATAATTGCAACTTTCAAATGTTTGCCCACACGTTTTTCTACCCCACCCCGCATTCGCGTAAAGCAACACCAATTGACACGATGAAAATCTTGAATGAAACCATATAAGAACTCAACTAACATGGCCAGAATTTATAACCACTTTATTGACATTATATGGAACATTGTTGTCAAATTGAATGTTCCAGAACAACAGAGAAGATCGCCTTCAACACAAGTCTTCCTGTGCAGTGCCATCAGCTCAAAGTCTTTTTATGTCTCCTTCATATCTGTCTCGTTCTCTTTTCCGTGTGTCCCTTGGTATCTCTCTACCTCTCTTTAACAAAAAATGGATGCCAATAAATAAATTATTACTTCTTACTAATAATGACAAATGACATGCAAAACATATCCTTGCTCTTCATCTCTCCTATTCCTCTCTCTCTCTCTCTCTCTCTCTCTCTCTCTCTCTCTCTCTATATATATATATATATATATATATATATATATATATATATATATATATATATATATATATATATATATATATATATATATATATATATATATATATATATATATATATATATATATCTTTCTCTCTCTCTCTCTTCCAGTGAGTTGCAGCAAAATACTCAAAGATGTGTCATGTAACGTGACGAAAATCAAAACCGTCGAAACCTTACAAGTAAGGTCTTGAGTTTTAGTTTTATATTTTCTTCAATAGTATTTCGCCTTCCTTTCTTATCTTTCTTTCTTTACCTGTATATCATTTACTCGTTCACTACAGGCAATAACAGTAGATACAATAACTGGATACTGTAGTGAACAATATGGGCAATGGAAAATTGGCAGCACTAATAATCATTGTCTTATGTGTTGTTATTTTTAATATGCTCAAAAATACCATATAGAGGTTCTGATAAGTTGACAACCTGCCATGTAAAAGAATTACTATAGAAACCTTCACTGTAGACGGCATGCGTGCGCTTGGTGAAAGATTCTTATAGAATAATGCTCCAAATATTGACTTCATGCTCCTTTAGAAGTGAATGAGTTAGTGCAGGCTCTCTAAAACCTACCACAGTTTTAGCTTCACGCTACACCGTCGGGAGCTATACGGAGACAGGCGGAGGAGGCGGATAATGTCTAACTCTGACATCGTCGAGTGCCAGAGCGGTTGGAGTGTACGCTTCTCCAGACAATTTTCCCCGAGTTCGAAATCAGATATCGTCGCGCTCCACCCTACCCAGCTGTAAATTGGTAAATCTCTGCTCTTGAGAAAAAAAGGATCTATAGTGAAGGTTGTAGCTCTCTTCACAACCCTACGTCAGTATCTGCTATAGAATTACCTTTACCTTATTTCTAACTTCCCCCCCCCCCACATAAATCCATATTTCCCTCTCATACTTTATAATCACTGTTTATATAACACAATATTATTAACTGTCTCTGAAGGCTGGCTTCAGCTAGGTGAAAGATAATGACATTAATATAGGTTAGGAGAAAGAAAGAAAAACGTTCGTGAATAAACAATAGCACAAACTGCAAAACATAACACACACACACATACACAATAGTGTTTCCTCCTCACGCTTCAATATTACCCCCAATAAAACTCACATATCCTTGTTGCTGCCTCACTGTTTCCTATCTTCACCTCACCTTTTCACTCTCATCAACACACTATTCCTTTATATCCGCCGAAACAAATAAACAAGGACCACAATCCAGAAATATGGCAGCAAACCATAAGCAAAACAAACAAGTATTACAACACCTAGGCCATCGTTTATAACCCCCATCTTGTTATTTTCTTCATCTCGTTGTTTGTTGTTGTTGTTGTTTTGATATGAAGTGATGGGTGGAGAGCGGGCACTTAACAGCTGACCGTTATTGCCTCTTCTCGTTCCATCTTGGTCTACCCTGTTCAACCTGAAATTTGGTTATAATTGGGGTATTTAGTGTCATTTTATTTTTTAATTTTGTATTCAATTTAAATAGCTATTGTCTTTAGCAGTTGCTGATTTTAATTTATATTAGTATTTGTCCATTTTATTTTCTCTTTTGTATTGTCTCTTGATAACTATTGTCCTTTACACTTGGTTTTACTTTGTATTAGTATTTGTTCTTTTTGAGTTGTTGTTTTTTATTTATTTAATACCTTGTTGTCTTTCCTTGTCCTATGAGTAGTTAGTAAGTTTTGTTTTTTTATTTTGTGTTTTTTTTTTGTTTTGTTACTAACCTTATATGTTTTCCTTTGTTTTATGTATATATCTTTTAAGTATTGATTGGGCATCCCTTGGGGCATCTATACTTAAAACCTTATCACCTGTCAAGTCTATATTGTGATTTCTATAGTAAGTTTTTAATTCAAGCCTTTGTTGTTCATACTTTTTACAGTGGATCAGGTAGATCTATGTCATTCTCTTGCTGACATTCTTGGCAGGGTTCTTCTATCATAAAGTATGCTGCACCGAGACGGAGACGCCACAGTTTTTTGTTTGATGGTATCTTTAATTCTTCTCTGACCTGGCACGTCCTCGTTGGTTCTTTCAGCAGTTTTAAACGCGTGTCTGCCTTTTCTACTTTTCTTCCATGTTGTCTTCCATTCCTCGTTTATAGTTATCTTCACTTGGCTCTTGATCTCCGACCTTCCCAGTCCTGCTCTTTTATTGTTTTTACTTGTTCTTCCATTCTTGGCGTTCTGATCTGCCAACTCGTTACCAGCAATACCTATGTGTGCTGGAACCCACACTAGCCTCACACTACATCCTCTGTTCCCTAGTGATGTATTAATTGCTAGAATATCTTCCTTTATGTCTGGCCGGCTACATTTACCTGGGTGTTCTAGTGCTTGTAGTGATGATAGTGAGTCTGTAAATATCGTAACAGCTTCTGGTGGGTTATCTTCGATTATGTCTAAACTTTTAAGAATTGCTACCATCTCTGCGGTAAAAATCGAAGCCCCTTCAGTTACACTGTAGCTCTTTTTTATTCCCCATTGTAGTATTACAACTCCGGCACCTAGTTGCCCACTATCACCCTTGGATCCATCAGTGTAGACGGCCAGACTTTGTTTAGTTAGTTGATCTATGAACTTTCTACTTATCATTTTGGCTTCCTTATCTTCTATGTTTAGTTAGTTGATCTATGAACTTTCTACTTATCATTTTGGCTTCCTTATCTTCTATGTTTTGTTTCATCTTTTCTTCATCTCCGCTCCACTGGTGCTATTTATAGCTACTGATAACATCACAAGGGAAAAAAAATGTAACATCACAAGACACGAACCTCCACGCAGCCTAGCTTTGTTATTGGTTTGTGTATGTAAAAAAAAAATTGCGTCTAATAAATTCACTATTACACAAACTCTGCGCACTTTTTATGTAGTTTTTACTTTCTTGATTTTGTAAAATAAAGCTATCATTATTCATCATATTCCGTTGTGCTCCTTATGGAGTATGCAGCTACAACGTCAGCCGCATGCTCTTGCAAAAGTGATTTGTGTCATTTTGTTGTTCATGTTGAGGTTGCCTGTCCCACATACAACCTAATATTAGTACCTTGTACGGTACGCGTGAGGCTGCTGTACTTCTAAATCTTTCTTTCTCTTTTTAAAGACCCCCGGGATAAGCACGGGGCCAAAAAAAAAAAAAAAACAAACAAACTATGCCGTTTTAAAATCTCAGGTGACATTTCTACATCTTTGCAGGCTTCCTATCATGAATTAGATATTGCCACGGTAAGATAGTATGCTAGCACGCGAATGACTACACAATTCCATTAATGTCATTTCCGGATGCAGCATGAAAGTCTTCGCAACGCTCAACAGAAGACAAATAATGCTGGGGTATTTATATACGACGGCGCTAACGAGCAGGAAATGCGGTCCGTAATCTGTAATGGCCTTTGGATTAAGTATGTGTTACCAATGTTTTGCTGCATGCATTTTCGTCTATTTTTAGTCATTTAACATTTTTATTCTCCACTTTTGTCTTACGTATTTTCGGGTATTAATGTTTGTTAATGCATACATTTTCAACAGTTCATTAATATGCTTTTTTTAAAAAGTGTATCCACTTTCAAAATGAAAAAGACCACGCCATCATTACGCATAGCAATATAAGTGACAGAATTCATCAACTTTCAGTGCCTCAATAAGCGCAGGTCTTCAACAAACTTATGCCAAGTCTTCCTATCCCTGGCCATTAGCTCAAGGTCTTTCTGTATCTTCTTCAACCCAGCTGTTTTGTCCACTTGATTCCATTTCTGTTGGCTGAAGAAGTGACAGACGAGATCCAAAAATCAACGATCGACCTTCGCGAAGATCAGGCAAATATGTAAATGAGAGGAGACTGATCCCCTAAGTCAAAGTTGTCTTCTGGGTACATTATTTGTTTTTTAAATAAAATTTTGTCTCGTTTTGGCGAGGCGCGTCCCGTTTAACCTAGTCGGTTATTTTAGGGTGCATCTCCCGTTCATGTCTTGTCAACTGTAGAACAGCGCTCCATATTCATAGTCACAGAGAAAGTAAAGCATTACAAAATCTGCAGATATTAATTACACAGTAAAGTGAAGAAACATGCTGAAGGAAAAAGAAAGAAAGAAACAGACAGATCTGTGGAATTGAACCAGACAACAACCAATGGCAAAGGAGATTAAAGAAATTGGAGATAGATAGGACACATTGAGCAAACAAACAATGAACTAATATAACCAGGCATGCCCCAAACTGCATCCACAGCGAAAGAAATGAATAGGGAGGTCAAAAAGAATATTAAGAAGAACGGTGGAAGAGGAATCCACGGTCGTGGAGATCTCACGCGCAGAGCTGAAAAAGTCAGCCCAAAATAGACATAGGTGGCGAGCAACAACTGGGAGCCCTATGTTCCACGCGAAACGAAAAAGGTTCATCAATACCACAAACACACACTTTCATGCACGGAAGTACAATATGTATATTATGTATATAGTCTACATTATTGCATGCGAAAACGATGTATACATACACAACACACTCGTGCATACATTCGTGCATGTTAAATGAATTATGCCTACATATGCGAGTGTTTGTATAATGCATAACTTCCTATAGTTATGTGTATACGTATGATGTTTGAATTTCTCCACATACACATTCATGTACAGGCATACATTGATGTCCATGCCCGCATATGTAAAATGTATTAATCCCCCTATATGTGTCCCCGTGCATGCTGGTGGTTCAAGCTGGCTAGGAATTTTTATTACGCAAAAAAAAAACTGGCAAATTTTATAATCACCATAACATCATTTTTTTCAGAATGTTTTCCCGGAACAGTAATACAATTCTGCCACAACTGTGACAGCTTCTAGAAAAGGCAGTATAGAAAGATTGGACCTGAGGGCTCCAGCCAGTGTTGGACTGAAGGTCATCGTGGCTTTGAAATCGCTGTCTTGCTAGATACAACTTCATGGTTCCAGCCGAATGAAAATCATGTGGGCTATGTCAGGACTATTAAGAATGATCTCTATGCTGACGCGTAGTATGTGGACAAGCCATGTTCCGCAGAAACATGGTCTGCTTTCACAGCTTTTAAAGTCGTCTTCTTTCGAACCGCTATGTACTTACTGCGAAGCAAGTTACGTGAATGCTAGGCGGTAGTGGACACACCAGCGGGCAGAAAATCTAATACAGTGAGTTAATAGATGCACAAGTCAACAGAAAATCAAATCAACATGAATACCAGAACACACTAGCAATGATCCTGCCAGTTGATGGTTGCGTTTTGAATATTTTAAGCACGGGGAGATCCTGTGTGGCGCCATTCCTTGACGGATAGTTTTGATTCTGGAGTATAGTAGTGCAACAACACCTTTTCACAAGTAACTGTTTTGTAAAGTAAAGTATGCTCTTCACATTTAAGCCGTTCAATATGGTCAGAACGCACCATGTAGTTCGGGGGGAGGGGGGCGTCCGTTGTGGCTTTTGCTGTTAACCCCTCATGTCTCCATTCCGTGATCGAATCATCTTTCTGGCAGCTAACTCATTTAGCGCTCTATTACGTCGCCATGTATATTTTGTCCTTGTCCTTGCCAGACATTTTTTATTCTCTTTTTTGTTTCGTACATATTCTCGGGTATTAATGTTTTTTTTTAATATATACATTTTCTACAGTTCATCAATATGCTTTTCAAGTGTATCCACTTTCAGAATGAAAAAGACCACTCAATCAATACACATAGCAAAATAAGTGACAGAATTCATGACCTTTCAGTGCCCCGAGAAGCATAGGTCTTCAACAAACGTATGCCAAGGCTTCATATCCCGTGCCATCAGCTCAAGGTCCCTCCATGTCTTCTTCATCCCATGTCTTCCTCACCCCATGTCTTCCTCATCCCATGTCTTCCTCATCCCATGTCTTCTTCATCCCAAGTCTTCCTCAAACCATGCATGCTGACAGTACATAATCCAGTGTTTGTTTCTCTTTGATATAGGGAGCATTGGAGCAGCATAGGATAATCCGTATTTCACAAGATTTACCAAATCTGGTAAAAGATCAGACACGGATCTGATAATAAAGCTAAGTCATAGGTGTGCCATATGCAGTACATCGTTCTATGTAATGTAGCTAGTCTTGACTCTTTTCAAGGGTACGTAAGTAGCGCAGCGTAGCCGGCATAAATATCCAGCCGGGTCAGATGTACTAGGTAGTCTAACACCTTACTAATCTTGCTTAAATTTACATGCTAACAAAGGATACCGTGTATAAAACTACTTTATTTATAACGGAAATTTTGATTTGAGATCCTGTAAGCAAATGAAAGGACAATAACTTTTAACAAATAAATATCTATGTGTGACGTATAATGGAAATATAGCCTACAGTATCTGACAGTCTTTCGTGATTCCGTTAGCGTCTATGATTCGCTAGCAAAGCCATGCAACTTACAGCCTGCGTTTACTCACTTTTAATCTACGCCTCTTTTTCCTTGAGACGTAAACAAACGGAAAGCTTACCAACTTCCGCGACTTACCTGGTTTCTTTACCTGAGTTTCTCACGCGAGCTGATCTGTCAATCATCAAGATATCAGGTAGATGCACGTGGAAAAACACCGGCTCTTTGAAGCGAGACGCTCGGGGCAAAATATGTTCCCCGAGGGACCCTTTGATGTTCGTACATACAGGGGGAGACAACTCTGTGATCTCCAGAAACGGATTAAATCTAAGAACACCCGATACACGGTTTAAGTCTCTGTTGTCGATTAATACGCTGAAACAGAGCGACCGTGGAAACCTTTTAACTTGGGAACTCTGTTCTGATTCTCTCTACAGTAAACGGTGGTGTGAAAGTTAGCATCCTCTAGAGAGCAGATAACAATAATGTATATAAACTGTGGCTCCTCAAATCAGTTCAGAATTTTTTGGAAAGTCTAAACACATAGTATAGAACCATTGTGGAAAGTGTGTTATAGTCCGTTCGGAAATTCGTGCCCACAGAAAGCGTCAATTTTCTCCAAAACTGTTTGTTGTATGGATATGAATTTTTGCATGCAGTCTTAGATTTTCCATGCAGTTAAGATTTTGCGATCATTACATCCACAGCTGTCGCGAAATTTGCAAAACGGCGATTTTCTTTGATCTTCTTGGAACATTTGCCTAAATCTGCCCGTAACATTAATTCTTACAGTAAATCACAACATTTGTGTGACAAGACGGTTCAAAGGCGTGTCCTAAATGTGTGATTGGTTGTTCACGTGATTTTGATACGAGGAATGATGTTCTGATAATGAACCATAATAGCAGTAAATCATCGGGAAGCTATGACAAATCGTAACTGTTTATGTGTTATTATAGATTGGCAAATGAAATTAGTTTATCACAAACGAAGGAATGCGATCGACGTGCCTCATTCCGAATCGGACGACTCCAATACGTTCACAACAGTTATTGGTTGGATAAACTGCAAGCCATCTCGCTGCCAGTAATCTTCTTCCTGTAGCACGTGTTCTTCACATTTAGCCCAGTACTCTGTGCCTATTCGTGAAAGGGCCTCACGAGTCATGTCTTTAACATCGCACATTTTAAAAGTGGTGTTCTGGGCGGCCACTTGCCCTTTAACTCTAGCCCAAACCAGCTCTATTGGGTTACGGTGAGAATGGTAAGGTGGGGGTCGAAGAGGAACATGACCCTGCTCTTGGATGATTTTATCAATCAGATACACTTTTGTCTTATTCCTCTGTCTCACAAGCTGCAACAACTCTGGTTTTAAATAGCTGTTGTCAGCGAAGATATTTTCATTCACAAGCCACCTCCTGATTTCGTCTTTCGTGCTTGCCGAAGTGGGAGCTTTATCCTCCTGCGCTAGAACATTATGATAGGACGCATTATCCATCACCAGGCAAGACGGCCTATCTAGAGTCGGGAGGAGTGAATTCACTATCCAATCTCGAAAAATTTGCCCATTCATTTCACTGTGGTAGTCCTTACCATCTACAGACTTTGATTGAAAAATAAGCTCTGCATCACGGACAAGCCCATTATGTCTGCTGGCAGCATGTGCTAATATAATGCGTTGACCTTTGCTGCTGGGAATTTTCCTTCTATGGTCTCCGTCAACAGATTGCCATTCTTTCTCGTTCGCATGATGAGCATTAACCCAAGATTCGTCCAAATACACTATATCATAGCCGTCTTGCCTTCTCTCACGAATCTGCCTAAGGTATTTGCTTCGAGCTGCAACCAAATGTGGTTTTTCACATAAAACATTCCTTCCGCCAGACGTTTTTCTAAAAGTGAAGCCGACACTTCTGACAAGTTGCCAAAGAGTTGTTTTGAGACGGTTTTTTTTTTTTTTTTTTTTCGTACGCCCGCTAATACTCGAGGCGAAATCTCAGGTTATTATTTATGTCTAACCTGACATTGATTTTTCGTGAGTATCCCGTTATTTCTTGTACAGAGACAGGTGTCCCTCGCCATTCAGGCAAATACTCGCCGATTTCGGAGGTACCCATTGCAGCTGGGTCAGCTCAGGAGCCGCCAGTCCCTGGTCGGCGACACTCCTTCAAATGTTCTCGCCAGGTCTCGAGTTAATCCAGTCCAAATCCCGGTCGACGAAAAATTCTCAAATGCCGTCGCCCGGGTTTGATCCTGTATCACCCGGTCGCCAGAGCGGTGTTGTAACCACTACGCTAGCGCGGCTCCCTTTTTGAGACGTTAATATCGCATTCTACTTGCAGCCGACTTTTCAGCATGCGGAGAGTAACAAGTTGATTGGCATTAAACATCTTCAAAATCAAACGTCTAATGATATCCTTGTCAAAATCATCAATTATTTCTCCCTTCCTTGCTTAACCGCAGCCTCTGTACAATCACCGTCTTGTTGTATCCAACGTCGAAAAGATCTTCTATCCACACCCAGGGCCTTTCGTGTTCTTCTACCTGGTTCTTGGATGTCGTGGTATAAACAACCCATCTTAGCCTCTCTGCGAAAATGCCTGTACAATATAACAGTTACCTTCTGCAAAGTGATAAATTTGCATTTCAGATTCATTGCGCTTTTCATAATTATGCAGTTTAGTTTATTAATATATTATACGCTGGTGTCGTGTTGTTTCGTTGCAGCCAACTCATTGCAATTAGCATACGCCGCTGAAATAATTACTCGCGACTGTGTACAATAGGTGCGCACACGTGCGGACATGTAGTCACTACACTAATTTTTAAAAAAATATTGAATAGCACATTTCATCGCTTGTGCTGTGCTGTAACAAAAATTAAGTGCGCAATTTTTGAACGGATCTTGTAACTTTCCTGTAGAACTAATAAAAACATCCGTCAAAGGGTTGCAAAGTTACAACGTTCAATGTGTGAGCACGAATTTCCGAACGGACTATAATAGCCTCGTGGGGATTTCACTCGGATTTTCTGATAATAGAAATTTTTGCTTAAGTGTTAAAATGTGTTAAGTTTTACCATTATAAGTCACTGTGATTTCCTAGCGTTAAAATTAGTGAAATAAAATTCTTCTTCTTCTTCCTCCTTCGTCCCGAAAAGGACGGTGGTTGCGTTGTGTCTGTTTACAGCAAAGCTGCGATATCTGCGCCTTTCGGCCGAGACATCCGACTACAGCATGGCATTTTTTGGGACCGGGTTTGCCTTCCCTCTTCGATCACTACTCTCTCAGCCAGACTGCAGTGATGCAGCCTGTATCCAGGACCACCACTTGGAGGTGGAGTAGGGTCTTGGTCAGCTCTGGTTCGCTGACCCTGACGCAAGCAGTCAAGCTATGGGTCGCTGACTGCATTCTCTGTTGCTGTGTCTTTGGGTCCCGTGAAATAAAATAATGCGTAGATATTTCTTGCCAGTTGTTCAGTTTAATGTAATTTTACCACCTGCTTTATCACATAAGAAGAGACGTTTAGTTGACTAATTAATACACTAGGCGACTGATAGTGGACCATAGAATTTACATTATATTTCATTTGTGTAATTATATAAGTGACTAGTGTTAAATATCATACGACTATACAAACAGACGCCGACAATCTAATAGCTATTAATGACAGGCAATATTTGTTAAGTGCGCACAGAGATAAATAAATAATAATTGACATTTGTGCGCTGATCGTTGACCGGACAGGAGGGGGAAAGGCTGCATGCCTCAACCAAACTTGCACCCGCTAAGCGACGCGTAATAGGATAGGCTAGATACACCGTGTGCCTTTTAACTTAAATCAGGACTGACGGAGAGGATAAAAGATCGTCGCGTCCCATACCGTGTATATATTTTTAGAGATATAATAGTAGCATTTTTTAAATAATGTTTCTCTATTCTTAAGCAGACCTGATCAAACGGCGACCAGCGCTCTATTTTGGTCCTTTTTCTTCACTTACTGAGTGATTAATGTGGTCTTATTCTTGGCTTACACGTCCCCATGTTCATTTGTGAACATGATTAGCCAAATGGACACATAAACATTTTAAATAGTAAATTTAACTGGACTTACAAATATCCAGATTTTTTTTTTTGCAATTTTATCAGCCCATTGGGTTGTGAAAGATATAACAGGTATCTGATTTTTGACAGTCGTATCAGCGGATTTATTCAGCAAGTTACGCTGTTTGAAAATCGACATTCGCCACAGAGCCAGCCGATAGGATTTACCATCATCATCAATTAACAATAATTAACAATTTTAGCAACCAGATGTTTCCTTAGTACTGTGAACACCAGATCTCGGGGTTTTTTTCTTCTACATTAACAATTCGAAGTGACATTCGTCTAGCCAGAAACCGACCACCAAATTAGGCGTCCCCCTAATAAAAATGTAATTATTGGAAGGAGGGACTGGGGCCCAATTTGGAAGATAAAAACACTGGAATATATATATTCAGACATTATGTGTCCAAGAGATTTCTTCACCAAGAATAGGGTAAGCGTGAGTGAGTGGCCACGTATGTCAGAGAGAGAGAAAATATTTTCTTTGTTACAGGAAAATTGTACCACATCTGTATTTTGCTTAAATCTTGTTTAATTTTACTGGATAGCATTTAGTAGGAACTTTGTTCTGTTCTCTACTGTCTATTCTGTAACATTGTGCTAACCTTTTACCTTTGGGGTTACTGTTGAGTTCTTTTTTTCTCTCAATGTGGGGGAGGGCACATGTATTCTGTTATTTTTCTATGTATGAATTCTGATTTTATTTGATCTGCCTTTAGATATTCGATGTTGTAGAATTTAAATAATAATAAACAACAAAAAGAACTTAACTTTGTGTGTTGGTCAGACCCATACGCAATTAACCATAGTTTTTCATGTTTGTGTGTCTTGTTGTCACATAATTGTGTGTGTGTGTTTAGTTAAACTTATATTTCTAGATATAGGGAGGTTTTGTCTTGTACTAAAAGATAGTCGTATAGATAGGCTGGACTAGAAAAACTACTCATTCCAGAGACAGATCTTCTCCTTAAACTATTCACTCGTGAAATCTATTCTCACACCTTTACTTCTCACGTACTATCACCATCCACTCTACTCAGGTGGGACCATAAATATCTTCAAACCTATCTAAATTCACGACACTATGTATAAACCAAATGTTTGCAAGAAAAATTCTTCCCGTCCTTTTCAATATGTAAACACTGTATCATCGTTCTCTATTCTTATCTCACGTCTCTTCTATTTGTCTCTGTATCTGTCTGATGTGTAATCACAGCAGAATGTCTGCTCCAGTCAAATATATTAACATCCCTGACAGACACATTTCTCACCTTTTCAGTTTCGCTCCTGAAGTGTGTGGATGGTGGAATCTGAAATTAAACTTCCCTAAAACAATAAGAGGGAAGCTGAACTGGATGCACTTGCTGTTTATTCTCAAAAGATTCTATGCAACAATAAAAGTAATATGTCCGACTGTCACGTAGGTCTTTATATCATTAAATTACCTACATCTTCTTCCTATTCTCTCACCCAAATCCTTTTATTTTATTATCTTTCCGTACTTGTGTTTCCTGTATTTTTCGCATCACTCGGGTGCGGAAAATATTTTCTTCTGTATTCTCAAACTCTACCTGTTTCTTTTCTCAAAACTGAGAATCGCACGAGTAACTTGATTACGTAGATGTCAGCTCTGCCGGTCGAACGATAGCTGTGAATATACGGTCCTCGCCAGACATTCGTCTGCAGTTTTTCCGGTCAGAGCGCTGACTGACCAGTGTCCCCGGGGCGGAGGGTGTGAGAATTCGCTCCATCGGGGCATGGCAGACAGACAGCTGTCTACAGTTTGCAGTAACGCACGAGGTTTTTCGTTAGAAAAACCCGGCGTAGTGTGAAAAATCGCTCCGCACTGGATACAGGCTGTCTAGGATTTGCAACTCACTCGTACTCTCGGTCACTGATGGCTGTTACGACATGAGGGAAGCTGACGCAGGGTGTTAGAGAAGGGGAGATAATTTCGCTTGGCGAAAGAGTGGGGGCCCTTTGTCTAATTTTAAGATATTGGCCCGAGTTTGTAACTCACTTCACTCATTCTACATTTTACAGTAGACGTGGGCACTTCGTTCTAGAACACTTAAATTTATAAGTGATATCTCTTAGTTTCGTTGTGACATCGTAGTGCTGTGCTTGAGTGAAATACTGGGGGTGACCCGAACTTTACCAGCATTTAATAAGAGTTCATAATTGTGAAGAAATAGACAGTCCTTATTTTGAACCACGTGGGTTTCTCAAGTAACACTGATCTGACGGTGCAAGTTAGACTGAAATACTAGTATCCCACTAACGGGTTTTTCAAAGACTGTAATGATCAATACTGGGCCTGTGAACCAGATCTTAATTTCTTCCATAAACTCTACGTAAATTTTCTGCCTGGCGGCGAGAATAATTACAATCTATGACATAAACTTTCCGACATTGTTGACAAGTGAGTGGGGAACCAAGATTTTCTGTTTTGAGAGAGGTTGTCCACCGGTCATCTTCCTAATTAAGGGAAACTTCGTGTTCTGACATTTTGTGCTCGTTTAAGCCTAATTCTTACCTCGGGAGTCAAGTGACATTAACTTTAGTCTGAAATAACTATCGCCTGAAGCAGACGCTCCCCAGATCCATTTTAATGAAATCAACAAACAAATCTGCAGAGCTGGGATCTGTTTCAGTAAACGACAGTAACAGATAAAAAGTGTGAGTGTCCAACATTTGCGCCAGCCGGCGAAACCACAACCCGATTGTAAGTATATCAGGGCCCTGATGAAAGAATCGAGTGAAAGTGACGGAAGGAGGTTCGTTGTATAATACCCTCATTTGTTATATGTGTTTTTTTAGGCGAGATTTGCTGCTTAAGTAACGTGTTACGTTAGAATAGATACTGCTGTCAAAGTCAGTCTATACCTTCAAAGGGGGACAATATTAGACCCTAACCACATGCATCTATAACTCTTTGGGCCATCATCTGTCATCCTAACGGGGCTGTGGGCTAAACCTAGAGTTAAGATCATAGCGGGGCTATCACCCTTGTAGCATTTTCTTGATATTGTATGACTATGTGCTTATGTTTTCCTTGATGTTTTTTTGTTTTGGTGTTGTGAGAAGATTTTATAGATGATAAATAAAATCTCTCTGGAACTAATCAGCGTGTTGGTCAGCTCGTTCTAGAATATTTACATAAGTATTGTTATAGTTTTCCCACGTCTGTGTGTCTAACTGTTGTCACTGGAAGGGGTGTGCACGTGAGTGGTATGTTCATACATAGTAACATATGTGGTCAATAGTCTGTCTGACTCTTATATATCTGTCGTAGAAGATAGGCCTGAGAGAGAGAGAAGATTCTTGTTTTCAGGGGACAGCTCTATTTTGATTCGCTACCACTGCACTCTTGGGAAAATCTATTTCTTTTTACTACTCTCACTGTGTATATCACATATTCTAATCTATTCAGAAGGGACCTAAAAAAAAAGGTAAAGGAACCCGTTACACGCCCATTGAGGCATATTGGGAATATGGTGTTAGGCCCATATTATCTTGACCGTCGGCACACGAGATGTGGATGCTGCCTTGGAAGAGTGCAGATTTCTGGTTGGGACAGCTCGGAATATCCTCTATGCTAAACGTAAAGGCAGTCCCATAGAAGATCTACCGCTGGAGTGAAGCGTTAGAGACGTCACTTTACTAGGTCTAGCTTGTGAGATGGTGTGATGTGCCGTAAGGGAGTGAAGCGTTAGAGACGTCACTTTACTAGGTCTAGCTTATGAGATGGGGTGATGTGCCGTAAGGGAGTGAAGCGTTAGAGACTTAACTATACCAGGTCCAGCTTTAACAGGTGGGGTGACTAGTTCCTTTCCTCGTTGCCTTTGTCTTCCCCACCTCACGAGCAGTGTCAAGTACCCATTTAAGCTGGGTCGACTGCAGCGTGACAGTACGAGGATTCAATCCGGTAATCTCTACCGCTAGAGGCAAGCGCCCCAACAGCTCTGTCAATTGAAAGCACTACCCTGTATACTATCGAGGCCTAGAGCAACTGCATGTGGGAAATCTATGCAAATCAAAAGAAATCCGGGACCCAAAGACGCAGCAATAGAGAATGCAGTAAGCGACCCATAGCTTGACTGCTTGCGTCAGGGTCAGCGAACCAGAGCTGACCAAGACCCTACTCCACCTCCACGTGGTGGTCCTGGAAGCAGGCTGCATCACTGCAGTCTGGCTGAGAGAGTAGGGATCGAAGAGGGAAGGCAAACCCGGTCCCAAAAAATGCCGTGCTGAAGTCGGATGTGCCGGCCGAAAGGCGCAGATATCGCAGCTCCGCTGTAAACAGACACAACGCAACCAACGTCCTTTTCAGGACGAACCAGGAAGAAGAAGAAGAAAAGAAATCCAAGTCCAACCCCCTCTTCACCCCCCCCCCCCCCCCCCCCCCCCCCTTCCTTAAAAAAAAAACAAGAATCATCAACTGGAATGTCACCACATTCCCTACTGTATAGTTCTGAAACACGGAGAACATCAAACAATGACAATCAGAAAGACTTAAAGTAAATAAAGACACTTGCGTAGAATATAAGGATTAAAATGATATGACAAGATCATTAATGTGGAGCAGATGGGAACAGCTTGACAAATATCACTAGAATAGTGGACCAGGAGGCCAGCGTTGGATAAGACAGACATTATGAAAACCAACTGATAACACTAAAGGGTAGTTCCTGTTCTGGATCCCACAGGGTATGAGAAAGAGAACCAAAAATTGAGAAGAGATCCTCGAGGCAGACATGAAAATGGTAAAGAAGAGATGATAAGATCTATTACTGCTACTTCTGTTGCTAATATTACTAATAAGTAATAGACGACGGTAGTTGATGCAGGTCGACTTGCCCAGAATCGTGATGCGTTTAGAGCAGCTGTAATGGAAACAACGTTCTGGAGAGAATACGTCACATGATGATGAACACTACTACTTTTGTTAGTATTGTAAACTGCCGCTCCCCGGAGACATTCTGTTTTATATCTGCAACTTTCTTTTTTTTTTTTTTTTAAATAAAATTTTGCCTCGTTTTGGCGAGGCGCGTCCCGTTCAACCTAGTCGGTTATATTAGGGTGCATGTCCAAATATAAAAGACCTTGAGGTCTTGGGGCTTATATAATATCTGCAACTAAGACGGTTACTATTCATGTAAAAACTAAATAAAGACGAAAACACGACGCCTGTGGGTATTAAAGAATAAACGAAAATAGGCATTTGGCGGGCATCGCAACAGAAAAAGAAAGATGGGAACTTTCACCTTTCAACTTTCAACTTTCACCTTTCAACTACCAAAGGAGCAAAGGCTTTCAACAAACTTATGCCAAGTCTTCCTGTCCCGTGCCATCAGCTCAAGGTCTTTCAATGTCTCCTTCGTGCCCTTTGTCCCTGTCCCCAGTTCTCTTCTCCATGTGTTCTTTGGTCTTTCTCTACCTCTCTTTCCCTGGGGATTCCAGAATTCCATGATTGTCTGGTAATACTACCAGCAGGTTTTCTAACTGTGTGTCTGGTAATACTACCAGCAGGTTTTCTAACTGTGTGTCTGGTAATACTACCAGCAGGTTTTCTAACTGTGTGTCTGGTAATACTACCAGCAGGTTTTCTAACTGTGTGTCCAATCCATCTAAAGATGGGATCACTAGATAACACAAAATTGCAACAGAACTGATAAGTGCACCGGGGAATTCAAATAGGGACAATCACAACGGCGCGCAATGGCCTCGCTGAGACAGTGAATTGTGAGAGTGGACACACTTCTTTCTCTCTTACTAGTTCCTGTTGCCTACCTATTGTCATGTAACAGTAAAACTGGTAGTAGTAGGTACGGCAAAGGCAGCGAAATTGTCACTCCATCTCTCGAAGCTGGGTCTAGTATAATGAAGTCTCTAACACTTCACTCCCCTACGGCTATGTGACTACCTTTTATTCCTTACTAGTCTCTCTGATAGCCTCCATTAGTTCGACCTGCCCTCACCTACTAATACTGCTACAACATCTACTACTATCATTACTTCTACCACCAATACTAAATACAACCAAAACCGTCACCGTTATTCCCCCCTGCTCCTTCTCTTCCCAGCATCTCTCCCTACTTTCTGTATCACTGTTCAAGCGATATACTAGAGCCAAACAGTTTAGCTCCGAATAGCACACTCTGTCGCAGTTGGCACGTCCATGTTTCTAAATCAATATTTTCGATCGCACATGTTAAGTGAGCGTGTTACACGGCCCAGGGCGCAGAAGAATAGACATACTACTTAGAAAGAATGGGCACTGTGTTCCAGACAACATAACGCCTTACCCACTCTCATTCCTTTCATAATGTAAGTTCTCATATATATATATATATATATATATATATATATATATATATATATATATATATATATATATATATATATATATATATATATATATATATATATATATATATATATATATATATATATATATATATATATATATGGGACTGAAGACGCAGCAAAAGAGATGAAAGCAGTCAGCGACTCATAGCTTGACTGCTTGCGTCAGGGTTAGCAAACCAGAGCTGACCAAGACCCTACTCCACCTCCAAGTAGTGGTCCTGTAAACAGGCTGCATCACTGCAGTCTGGCCGAGAGAGTAGGAATCGAAGAGGGAAGGCAAACCCGGCCACAAAAAATGTCGCGTGGAAGTCGGATGTGTCAGGCCGAAAGGCGCAAATATCGCAGCTTCGCTGTAAACGGACACAACGCAACCAACGTCCTTTTCAGGACGAACGAGGAAGAAGAAGATATATATATATATATATATATATATATATATATATATATATATATATATATATATCTATATATATATATATATATATATATATATATATATATATACACACACACACACACTCCATACACCTTTAATGTATTATAGTACCTTGCTATGATGTCTATCTTTTTTATGTGACGACCTCTTCGTCTTATGATCTGAATATGTTCACTGTACTCCTTGAGCGTCCGATTGGCAGAGTGCTGGCCTCTCGCGGCAAAGGTACCGAGATAGAAACACGCTAGCGTCAATCTCCAGTCTACGCAGCTGTAAATGGGTACCTGAATCTGCTCCTGAGTTAGGTAAGGCAAAGGTAGTGAAGAAGGGAACTGGTCATTGCACTTCATATAGCTAAGGCCTAGTATAGATGAAGCTTCTAACACTGCACGTTAACAAGACGGGTTTACAGTTAGTGAGTACAACACACTTGGCTGAAGAACGCCAACGTCTACTCCCCAATATCTGCTATGGGACTAGCTTTACCTCACCAGTGCAACCACAACAACGAAATTAACTGTAGTAGCACCATTATGACTATGTAATGCAACAAACCAAAAGTATGGATATGTTCTATGATTACCTTCACCTTTTACTCCCAAAGTAAACTCCTAACTTTCTTACAACACCAACAATATAAAAAAACAAAGCTACGTCATCATTAAGAATTAATACAGCTCAGTACAAAAAGTACGCACAATCACGAAATATTTAAAGAGGGCGTCCTAATATAACCAACACTTCCATGCAAATGGATTATGGTTGAAGGAAGCGCGCTACGAAGGAACGTAACAAACACATTTTTGAAAAATCTCTAGACATGAAATGTTCTGTCTTTTCCAGTTGTCTTAATTTTTTTCTAGTCTTCTCAGACTCTTTGAAAGTGTGCATGATTTAATCTTCAACAGCACCCCACCACGGCGATGTTATCCAGCACATATTCTATCATATCTCATGATTCAAACTAAATTACATTTTATGTTATGTCCCCCCCCCCCTTTTTTTTCCAACTTTTTTTTTAAGCCAGTTTAAGCACGCCCGGTGTAGTTACCGTAGGTCTCTGAGAAGATGTAGAAAGAATATGTTTACTGCTGTCTCAGGCATGTCGTAGGAGGCGACTAATATGAGGTTGTGCATAACGCTGGCAACGTCATCATGTAACACAAAATGGTAAAGAAGCCATTGCTGCAAGAACATATAAATGCCTTTGATGCAGGCTTCCTGCCAGGGGACCAGCTGCAGGGTTAGCCCCGTCAATATATATAAAATCCCAGCTTTTTCTGTCAGTAACGCTAAGGGATGCAACTTTGGTTGAAAGTTAGACATTAATTAAATTGTTTCCCTTATAAATAGTAACACTCGACAAAGAAAAGTGCGCAAATGACGGTGTGGACAAAAATATTTATAGAACTGTGGTGATGCACAGTGGTTTTTAAATACTTTTGAATAAGTAAAATTGCCGTTAGGTATTGGTGCTTTTGAATTTAATCCCCGTCTTATGACGGGCTTTTACACTAGTGCATAAATAAGGAGCAAAAAAAAAAAAGGAAAAAAAAAAGAAGAAAAAAGTTTAAACATGAACGGACACAGAGCATCACTTTGTTTCTGACCTGGTACGACTGAAAATGTGTTGAATCTTTTCCTTTCAATGTCACTTACATGTTACGTATCATCCATGCATACATTTGTGTGTGTGTGTGTGTGCGTGTGCGTGTGCGTGTGTGTGTGTGTGTGTGTGTGTGTGTGTGTGTGTGTGAGTGGACTTTCCTCAACGTAATTCCTTATATCGTACATCATTTCCAGCCTCTCACTCTCTCTCCGTTATTTTGGCCCCTATGCTTATTTTTCATCTAGATAATAACATTTTAAAACTATCCTGTGGTATCTTCTTCACATTATCTTATCTCTCTCTCTCTCTCTCTCTCTCTCTCTTTCTCTCTCTAATTCTCTCTCACACATGCGCTCTTACTTCTCACTTTATGCCA
Source organism: Oreohelix idahoensis (assembly GCA_024509875.1). Taxonomy (NCBI): domain Eukaryota; kingdom Metazoa; phylum Mollusca; class Gastropoda; order Stylommatophora; family Oreohelicidae; genus Oreohelix; species Oreohelix idahoensis. The sequence continues at coordinate 51,204 of JAMPIV010022516.1, read as the reverse complement.
TTTTCTTTCTATCACATCAACATAATGACCCTTCCACTATGGCTTCTCTTCCTCCCATCACAATCTATCCCTGTTTTCACAAGCATTTTCACTTATACTCGTTGTTGTAGATTCATTACAGGATTTCACCAAAGATGTACTATAGAGATGCATTTTCTATTTTTATATTCTGCAGTCGGATTAGTTCACAATGACTTTTATGCACTGTTTTCATGTGCCGTTACGCTACAAATGACCTCGGGATCGTAACGTATGCGCTTTAGTTTTCCTTCTACTTTCTTAGTAAGACTTTTCCTGTTATATATTTTTTCTTAGGCTCATTGTTTTGTCTGTTTATATGCCTTTTAAAGTATTATTTTACCAAGCCTTTCGTTTCTCAGTCTCTGCCTACCCGCTACCAACTTACTCACCTGCTTCCAACACAAAGAGACTACACGCCCTGCATTAAGATAGCAGAACGTCTAATTACAGATAATCGTACGACACCACACGCAGGGATAAGAAAGGAACCCTAAATATTAACCCTAAAGAAACGACTATTTTACAATAACGACAGGCTGACTCAATCAAACTATTCAATCAAACAATGCCCCGCCATCAGTGTTGCCACAGCTGGGCATTTTTTACCAGATCTGTGTTCATCTCTAGAACTTGAGTGGCAACCTTGCCCGCCATACCTACGAACGTTGTTTTAAACAAGTAGAACAGAGGGATTACATCAGTTACGTCTGCCCAAATCTAGGACTGATCTGTTCAACAGGATCCTAGCTAACTCTGGAGCCTACTTGTGGAACAGCCTCCCACACCACCTAAAAAGTCTGCCTACACAAGACTCATTCAACAAAACACTTTACAAACACTTCATCAACACCGACTATCTACCTCCATAGAAGCAGTCTGTACCTGTACACCTGCATCATATGTTAACTTTTCTTTTCCTCTCCCGCTCGTTTCTGCGTCCAAGTTATTTTTCTACGTGAATATTTTCTTTTAAACATTGATATATACGAATTATTACATGATGTTACGTACGTGAGAATGTACTGATACTACTACTATGTTTGTGATAACGTAGCTGTATACCACTGTACTTTTGAAATAAGCATGTTTTAGTTTGTTTAAAATATGAAGATGTCTATAACAATGAGTAGATATACCCTTTTTTATTTATTTTTTTAAACTGCTGGAAGATTTTTCCTCTTTTTAACTGCTGCAGAAGTGTGTAAGGGAGTAATTTTTTTTTTTAATTTTCTTTTCGTAATGTACGGATATGAGCGAGAATGTGTTTATACATTTTTCGTGTTGGTATTTGGCGATACATGTAAGAATGCAGATAAATTGTTGACAGTTTGACTGCATGAGTGTGTGTCAGGACTATAAATGTATGCTGTTACATTACCCTTATAATTTTGCATGCCTTTAAAATTAATGGTTAAAGTACGTGTGGGGATGAAAGGATCCAGTATGCAAGATGAGAGAGCGTTCGACTGGCAGAGTGGTTAGAGCGATGGTCTCTAGCAGCAAAAGTGCCGGATTCGAATCCAGTCTAACAAGATGTAAATGGGTAGCTGACTGCTCTTTGAGTTAGGGAAGGAAAAGGCAGCGAGGAAGGAAACTGATCACCCCACCTCTCGATGCCGGATCTAGTATGGTGAAGTCTCTAACACTTTACTCCCCTACCATTATCTACTATGAGACTACCTTTAACTTTTTAAGATGAGACACAGAGAGAGAGAGAGAGAGAGGCAGAGGAAGGGCAGAATGTTAGATGAGCCTGCTCGCCCAATTCTTAACCCTTTGAAAATAAATTTCGTTCGTTCGTACCTACTAGCTGTCTGTATATCTACCAGCTTATCTAGTTTTCAACCCATCCATCAAGAAAAAGATTAGAGCTTCACTTGCAACACAACTTGAGTAAATAAACACAAGACAGCTGCCAAGTCATATACTACGACATGGTCCGAAGATGAATTCCTACAAGGGGACAGAATTCCTACAAGGGGACAGAATTCCTACAAGGGGAGAGAAAAGGAAGTCTCAGACATATAACATACAGAAAACAAAACTCGCAGAGTAGCAAACATAATTAAGAAAATAAAAGTCTTGATATGAATTGGGCTGGCAATAAGATATGTTTAAATGGTTGTAATGAGAGTTGTTCATCCTGAAAATTGATTCTTATTTTCGTAAACAAATAACAAAAAATACACCTGTAAAGCTACCTTCTTATCTATTTACCACCTAATAACTCACATACCAGTCCAGCTAGTCTGTCTACCTTGACATTGGCGTGCCTACCGTCATGTCTGTCCGTCTCTATATTCTTATCTAACCTATACATGTACCTCCTTTACCCGACATTCCACAAAATTAATCTGTTTACCTTGACATTAACCTGCCTACCTTCATGTCTGTCCGTGTCTATATTCTTATCTTACCTATACCAACATGACTGTCTACCAGACATTCCACAACTTCACTAGTCCGCAGAACCTACAAGCAACAAAACCTGGAACACAGTCACGGGTCAAACAAAAAACATGACACGAGATACATCATTTACCTGTGAGTGCTCAGGACCCAAAGAGAGCCAATCCAGTCATGCGCACTACGAGTGATATTCCAACCACGTTCACAGCCCGGGAAGGACGCCTCTGAGTGATGAGCTATTGTAACCCCCCAGCCAGATGGAGTAAGCGAGTGTGTCTGTCAGTCCTTCGCGCGCGAGGCTGGCTCCAATACAACAGCGCGTTCAGATTAGTGCATGAGTGTTGGAGATGTGCGTGAGCGTGCGTGTTCAGACTGGGAAGAATATATGGATTGTGGGGGGTGTGAAATGGAATGTAACTAGGTGGAAATGAATTTTTAATCACACTTTTTTTTTTTAATTTAGTGATGGGAATTGGCTAAAGAGAGCTGTCCATGAGGGAAAAAAAAAGAGACAAAGCGATCTAGAAGATTGAAAAGAAATAATGATCACTGGAGGAAAGTAACAATATATTTTCACGAATAGTAAATGGTGACAATAACAAACGCCAATTGATTCATTATTCTCTAATTATGACTACTAAGCGGGGACTCTTGGTAGACAGGAATAACACTTGCGTGGTATTTTTTGTATGTTGAACTTGGAGAGAGATTAGAAAGGGAGGCATAATAAACAATGTGTGATAAAACAATTCCAGAAACTAGATGCCTGCAATGAATTCATATTATCAGCCCACTGGCCAAACTCGACACTATCAACCTAAACACATGGCCCATAGGTTACATTAGGGGGATGTTCAAATGTGAACACGCTTTTGGCTTAGAACAGTGTAAATTGTTCAAGAATATTAACTAGGAACACTAATAACTACAGCCCCAGAAATAAAAGCAGATCTATCTTGTGCTTTAAACATTACAATACGCATTCAACTAGGTCAAACAAGAAGAAATCAAAATGTTAGAAAATATGAATATCGACGGAACAAGGTGCCGAAACACTTGATCGACGGGGGCCACTTCTGATGATCAGATTGCCTCCTGTTGTATCGCTCTGAATAGAGTTTCCTATCAATACGCATTCAACTAGGTCAAACATGAAGAAATCAAAATGATAGAAAGTATGAATATCGACGGAACAAGAATGTGTACTGGCGGTGAAAACGAATACTTGCAGCCAAGAGGGACATTTCTGATGCATCAAACAGAATGCTAGGTATGGATGCGTACAATCCAGGGGCGCACTGACGGTGATCAGGGCCCCAGGACATAAAAAGGTCATTGCCCATGATTATCGATTCCACATGGAGAGGTTAGGGGAGTGTATCCCTCTACTGTAGTGCCCGAAATGCCCAGTGGTCATTCCGCTCTTGTTATAATCTATGATTTGTTCTACAGGACATTTCCAATGCATCAAATAGAGTGTTAGCCAAGGATGTATGTTATCAATGGTCAGTTCTATAGGACATTTCTTTTGCATCAAATAGAATGTTAGCCAAGGATGTATTTTATCAATGGTCGGTTCTACAGGAAGTTTCTAATGCATCAAATAGAATGTGTCGCGAAATTCTTCGCCCAACTTCTTCTCTCTCTTTCTCTTTCTATCTCTCTCTCATGTTTTCTAATGCCAAATAGGACAATGACCCAAGATACCGGGGTTTTCTAGTCTGAGAGGCCAATGACCCAGTCAACCGGGGATACCGGCAAGTGACCGGGTGATCTCCGCCCAGTGACCCAGAATATCAAGGATTTCCCATGTACAAGAGACTCATAGGACATTCATCCGTGACCCGTAGGCTGGGGGTTTCCCTAGCGTGGATGAGTTCAGTGACCGCTGTTAAACGTATAAAATAAAGATTATATCGGTTATGTTTTTACTCACATCTGCAAAAGCCCCGAACAGACAAGCCAGTTGCAGATACTTCTAGCGTGTAAGTTGTCAGACCAGAGGGCAAAAGAATTGCTTATATATATGCCATCTTTGAGAAGCCAAAACTGCAATATTGCATCAAAGCGGGTGAGGTGAATGCATTATCTTTTTATATGCAATTATTTGTATTGAATGTTTGAACTGCTTTCAATTATTATCTCATTATATGCAATTAACTTTAGTTAATGTTTGCACTGCTCTTCAGTCAATGCAGTTCTTTCTTTTATGCACATACTTTCATGGTTGTATATTTTATGGAATTCATATATTTACTGTTATATGATTTGTGTATGCCCTTGATGTCCTTCAGGTTGTTTCACAGAATGCATTTGCACTACCCTGACCGCCTCTTTTATTTAATGGTTGTATATTTTATCGCATTCATGTATTTAATGTTGTATGATTTTTGTATACCTTTACAACTGTTGATAATATACGTATGCCCCTACCCTATTAATATTATATGTTTGCAGCTCGAAGAATGGCGCCCAACATTTGTCCATGTTATTTATGTAATACTATGACTGATATCTGAGCCTGGTTTATGGACCACACTCAAGACAAATTAATGCCTCTAACCAGAGAGCTAAATAGATTGTTCCTTTGTGTGTATCTCCTAGCTCCCTGGTGATGACGAACGCAGGTGAACTCGCAGTCGTGTAGTGAAACCTTACAGTATACAGCTACGAACTATTCCAGCAACTTGGCCAGGGGGAGAAAACTTTCAGTGATATTGTGAAGTCATACAGCAGCAGCAACTTTCATGATGAGTGCTTTTTAAGAAAGGACCAACATTAAAAGATATTGTGTCATACCAGTCAGTGATTAGAATTAGATCGTAAACTTCAGCCATCGTGAAGGGTACCCTAATAATAAACATAACTTTTGTGTAGGCTATTTTTATCTCCTACTCAGTAATATATACATATAACCATATATACATAATTTGTTTTTTCTTCCTTGTGTTTTTCTGTAACCAATATAGCTTGAGCTAAGATATATTCATTGAAAAGAATTTCACTGTTGTTTCTTTCTTTTCACTAAATGTTCTGTATTGCTTGGTAGTTGTCGTAGATTTTTGATAGGAGAATTAAGACTTGGGTTTGTCCCTTCTGAATAGATTTGAATAAGTGATAGTCACAGTGAGAAGTAGTAATAGCAATAGATTTCCACGAGTGAGATGGGAGAAATGTGGTAGAAGCTGTCCCTGAAATCAAGAAAAATCTTCTCTCTCTCACCTATCTTCTACGACAGATTTAGGGTAGTCAGACAGTCTAACACACACACACACACACACACACACACATATATATATATATATATATATATATATATATATATATATATATATATATATATATATATATATATATATATAATTATCCACTCACGTGCACGCACATTCAAGTGACGACAGGTAGACACGCAGACGTGGGAAACTATAATAAACGATTATATAGATATTTAGAACGAACTGACCAACATGCTGATTAATTTATTGTTAAGTTTATTTATCAGAGTAAACTTACGTCACAACATGTAAAATTACAACAACAAAAAAAGGCATATACACAAAGTCATAAGCAAATCAAGGAATGCTACAAGAAATGATAGACCCACAGTTATGATCTTCCCTCGATGGTTAGCCCACAGTCCCGTTAGGAGAAAGATGATAACACAAAGAGTCCCAGATACATATGATTGAGTCTAAGAGTTTTCCCCGTTTAAGGTATGAACAGACCTGATACTATAATCTAGTTTAAGGGAAAATATTGTTAGCAAAAAACAAACTTGCATGAAGAAAATTATGACAGCAAATAGGTGCAAAAATACAACGGTAACAATAGCACTCAGACCTGCGTACACTCTTATTCATTCGGCCGTGGCCACGTGTGCACATTTATACTTACAGCTTTGATCGCGGCCTCTGATAACATAATTTTTTCTAGGACCTTCCCACAGACCCGTAAATGCAGTCTCGACCAAGAAATCCCCAGTTCCAAAAAGAAGTACTGAGTTCTCTGTCTCAGGGAACGATTCCTTGGGTGTTCTTATTTTTCGGATGTCTGTTAAGTCACATAAAAATTGTCCAGGCACGAAAGTTAGCAGAGCACAGTGTCACTAGCTTAGGTTTCTAGAATTGAGGAATGTCAGATCGGTGTCTACTTTCAGGAAAGTACTATATTTGGTCACCACAATACTCGTCAAAACTCTGTCGAATGCTACTGATATTTTGCTTGCCACAGCGGGCTGATCTGTACTTAAGTATTATTCTGGAAGAATTAATTCTGGCGCGATAGGCCTCTTACTTCATTTAACTGTTAAAGTTCATGTAATGAAAGTGATTAGTTTCTTCACAGATAATGTTCATGTACTAGAACGCTGGCAACGTTTGGGTACCACAGTTTCACTATATATATAAAATGGAAAAAGACATATAAAATCATTATACATACTATGTACTCGGATATAACTGATAATTTAAACTGCAAGCGTGGCTTGTCTTATAGTTTAACACGTCCCGTGAAGTAAGTTATATTTTTTAAAAATCATCAATCCTCATGAAATTAGGAATACAAGCGTATTCCGTCAACAGTCATGAGGCTTCTAGCATTTTAAGTTAGTTTAGAAAGTTTATTCTCGTCTGATTATTTTAGCAGTTAAATTTGAATTCATTATAGCTACATTGTTGTTTAAGCTAGAAATTATAATTTATTCTGTTTTCCACTGAAACACGTCACTAGAAAATAATACAGACTTATTAATTTAACTCCCTGCACAAATCTAACTAGCAAAATGAAATAAGCGATTTAACACTTTAAACACTTCACAAAATACTAGATAATAATATATTTTACCTCACACAGAACTACAGGTAGTCGCACAACTTAAGAATTATATGCTTATATTTATGGAAGTCTAGAAGTTCGACAAATTGTCGAAGCAAACTGAGAAACTTCGCTATTCAGCTTATTCTGTTCCGAGCAACCTGTCTACTGCGAATTTTGAGGACTGAATGAAAATAAAGTTTCAAACTCTGGTTATATCTTAAACCAGACAGAGATTTGCACTATTTCCAAAACCACGCAATAGCCTCCCCTTTCCTAACACCTACGTAACTCCAAGAGGCTGTCGCGAACTGCCACTTTGCATATCTCTGACACCTCCGTCTGTGAAACGGCCGTAGCAACGTGTCAGTTGCAAAGGTAGACAACTTGTCTGAAATGCAGGGGCAGTTTTCACACTTCACGCTGACCATGGCCCACCATGAGTGTTGTGGCAGGTGAAAATGCAGACAAATTTGTCGCCTATATGTCTGGCGAAAACGAATATACACGGTGTATTTCGTCAATCTCACGCCAAATCGTCTGGTCCTACGTCTGAGTATGAACCATAATCGCACCTCTCGTCAAAATGCGCGAATGACATCTACGTAATCAAGTTACTCATTTCGTCAGCAATGAAATGCGTTTCTAAATGAGAACGAAACTGGCGAAAGTGAGAATGAGAAAGTAGTAATGTATATAGTCGCAAACGAACGAATGCGAAAAACACAGGAAGAAGGATAAAAATGATAATAAAATAGAGGATACGGGTGAAAGAAGAAGAAGAGGATATAGGCAATTTATAGATCATAAATGTCTACGTGACAGAACGTCCCCCCTTTAAGATATGGAAGCACTCCATGTCTACGTTATGGAATAAAATTTCCTATATCCGTAGCTTCAGAGTGTCTGTCTTCCTTCATCTCATCTCCCCCCTCCATCTCTCTCCAATTCCTACTCAAGTCTACTCCCAAAGTTTCCTTCCTCTGGAATGTCTCCCATGCGCGCTTGAAAGAGCGTCGCCGCTTCTGACATTTTTCAAAGATTTCCTGTGATTGCAGTGGAGTTTCCCTGCCACTATCGTCATCTTCGTCAGTTTTGGCGATCGTCAGGAGATGGTCGGAGGTCGGCACAGGTCTTTCCAAGTATCTCTTTAAGAGATTTAAATGGAAAACCTTCTCCTTTCCTTGAATAGAGATCTGGTAGTTAGCCTTAGAAATCTTTTTCAGGACGGTAAACGGCCCTTGCCATCCGATCTTCAGTTGGATGTTCTCGGTACGGAGTAACACCAAAACTTTCTCTCCTGCTTCCAGTTCTCTCTCTTTCGCGGCTTTCCTGTATCGGTTAGCGTGCTTTGTGCGTGCTCGTTTAAAGTTAGTCGTTGCTAGGTCCCATCCTAGTTTCAACCTATCCTTTAAATCCGATACGTATTTACTGGCTGAGACAACTGTCTCATCAGCCTTCTGATCAGTCAGCGACCAAAGTAAGGCTTCAAGCGGCCCCTTGATAGGTCTGCCGAATAAAAGCGAAGCTGGCGGAAATCCTGTGGAAGTATGAGGAGATTCTCTGTGGCCAAATAAAGCTGCCGGAATGCAACAATCCCAATCTTCAGGTTTCACTTGAGCCAGTCTACTTAACATCATGTTGAGGTTTCCGTTAACACGTTCTACTAGCCCATTTCTGGCCAGAGTATAAGGCTTAGTGTAGATGTGCTGGTCCCTCAAGATCTTGACGATCTCATCCATCAACAGGTTTCGGTATGGAGATCCGTTATCCGTCAGCACTTGCTGAGGGAATCCCAACCGAGTGAAAATCTGCACGAGGGCTTCTGCGACATGCTTGGCATCTGCGCATGTTAGCAGGATAGCTTCTGCCCATAAAGTGCATGTATCGACTAAGGTCAGGATAAACCTGTTCCTTCTTTTAGTCCTTTCTAGGGGTCCTAAAATGTCGATCACAACCCGTTCGAATGGTGTTCCCACTATTGGCATTTCACCCAAAGAGACTGGGGGTGCCCGTTGCTTGGGTGGCACACGTTGGCACTGGGCACAGGATTTGACATATCTGATAATATCAGTATTTACTCCTGGCCACCAATAATGAGTGGTTATCCGTTGGTTTGTGGCGTTCTGTCCCATATGTCCGCTGAAGGGAAGAGAGTGCCCCATTTCTAGGATTTGGCTTCTGTACTGTTTCGGTACTAGGAGCTGGTTGTAACCTTGGTCAGGCTTGCCCGTTCTGCGATAAAGTACGCCATCCTTAGAAAAAATGTCCCCGTGCTGTCTGGGTTCCTTAGCCATGGGCAGTTTCCTAAAAGCAGGGTGCCAAAGTAGGGTCCTTTTGTTGCGCTTCTTTAAGTTCCATGAGTAACAAATTAGGCGCAGGCTCCCGTTCCTTCTTGGTTTGCCCTCTTGTAGTTACTGCTGCCCCAATCGGCTCTTCCGGTTTCCCAATACACACGTATCTACCGCCAAGTATGACTGGGTAGATGGGATCACCCATAACAGCCGCTTTGATCACGCCTCTGACAAAGTCAGAGTGTATCTCCACCAATGCGATGGGAAGCGCTGTAGGTGCATCACTCTTACGAACTCCACAAAATTGGACGGTCTCTCCTGTCTCTTGACTGGGTTTAACCAGGTTTCTGGCAACAATGCAATCATATGAAAGCCCCGTGTCAAATAAACAAGAAGTTTGAGAACCGTTCATAATAACAGTACCTCGCGTTGAGGGTGTATCCCCAACAGGTTGGGAATCACTGTCAATAATTCCGCCTTGCGAGACTGTTAGTAAGCATCCGATGCGTTTAGGCTCGGTGTGCTCACTCTGATCATCTGTCCCGTGCTCAGGGGTTCTCCCTTTGCCACCTTGTCCTTTCTGGCTGCGCTGCCATGTAGGGCGGTCGGGTTGATCAGACTGCTTACTGTGGTTGGGGTACTTGTTTTTGTAGAACTTGGATTGTTCAGGAGGGGGGTTTTGAGGTCCAGTTTCTCGGTGGTTATTCGGGTTGGAAGCGTGAGAAGCATGAGAAGACTGGTCTAGATTATTTTTCCGAAAATGCTCCTCTGTCGGTTTACGTTTTGTGGCCGGCAGTTCAGCCAGCGCATTTTGATAACGCTCAGACTTTTCTAACATGTCTTCAAGCTTTTCTGCCCCCTGCTCAGCTAGAAATCTCCGGGTATCAGCAGACAAAGTGTTCTTTATTTGTTCTGTTAGAACAAATTCCTCCAGACCTTCATAGGTAGAGGGGAGCTGTGAAAGCTCAAGGCACTTTGTTAGGTATCCCTTCAAACGAGACGAGAACTGTTGAAAAGTTTCAGAGCTCTCTTTCCTTCTGTTACGAAACAGTTGCAGAAATTTGCGAGCATTCATTTCAAAGCGCTCCAGTAACGCTTTCTTCAACACATCATAGTTGTCTTGTTGGCCACTTTCCAGTTTAGAATAAACATCATAAGCAGAACCTTTGAGGGCCTGGGAAAGTTTCATACACCAACGCGACCTCTCTAAACCGTACAGGGTTGCAATTTTCTCAAATTTTTCTAGCCATGTGTCAATCTTCTCATTAGAACAAGGGAAAGACTCAAGAGTGAAAGACATAGCGTTGAGTTGAAGAGATTGAGTGTTGGAAGGATCAGTTAAGGAAGAATGAGGAGAAGACTCTCCATTGCTGGGGGTAGAGGCAGCGCCACGACTTTGGAACTCTAGAGCTTTAAGTGCCAGCTCATGCTGTCTCTCCTCCCTCTCCTTCTCCTGCTGTTTCTCCTCCCTCTCCTTCTCGTGCTGTCTCTCCTTCTCCTTCTCTCTTTCCTCATGCTGCATCCTGCGGATTTCCATTTCTTCCTCAATCTTTTTCTGCTGTAATAGCCGATCTTCCGCTTCTTTCCTCTCCGCTGCTTCTTCTTTCCTCCTTAATTCTTCTTCTTTCTTCTCCTCGTCATATCTCTCAAGTTCGTCCCTGACAAAAGCTTTTGCTTCGTCTCCGTCCAAACCTTCTTGTCTCGCTTCGTCCCTGAGCATCTGCCTAAGCTTTGCCCTTTCTGCCATGATAAGTCAGTGACTGAGACTAGTGGAGAAAGAAAATAAGAAAAGGATACGCTGGTTCCTTACCACTTACGAGAAAATACCAAAACAATAGATGATATACTTATAACCTGGGATACCTCCTCCAAAATTTAAAGTATCTAACTATCGCTGCTATTAATCGGCAATAAAGCACCTAATGCAGACGACTACGCCAAATAAATGGTAGTTAATACTACGTACTGAAAAATAAGTTGCTACAGTGGAAAACAAAATAATTATTGCAAAAAAAATTTTAAGGAGAAAAAAATCCCTTAATTTTTAAATCCACTATCAAGTTCACCCCTGAAGACAGTTAGGGTAAGGGAGGCAATAACAGGACGTATAGTCTGATCGCGCTCCTTAGCTTAGCTCAAACACCTACTTCTTCAGAACCCCTGTGAATGTTATACACTCACAAAACTTTACCAGCGTTAAGTATTACAAAATCAGTAATTAACATATATTCCGACAAAATACTAGTAAACCAAATGTATAATGCTTAATAATGCTGTGGAAAACAATTATTAGCCGTATGGTCAGCACGCCCATAAAACAGATCGATATGTCTAGGGGATAATTTTTTTTAAAAGATACAAAACTCACAAGACATCACACTCTTACTCAATATCAGAATAAAGAATTATCTCAGACGAGCTGATATTTGTCGTCTCGTCTTCCTATTCTAAGTTCAAAAACCGGAAACGAGCCCACATTTGTCTTCTCGTTTTCCTATTCAAAGTTCAAAATCCCGATAGACGAGACCCCATTTGTCGTAGATTTTTGATAGGAGAATTAAGACTTGGGTTGGTCCCTTCTGAATAGATTTGAATAAGTGATAGTCACAGTGAGAAGTAGTAATAGCAATAGATTTTCACGAGTGAGATGGGAGAAATGTGGTAGAAGCTGTCCCTGAAATCAAGAAAAATCTTCTCTCTCTCACCTATCTTCTACGACAGATTTAGGGTAGTCAGACAGTCTAACACACACACACACATATATATATATATATATATATATATATATATATATATATATATATATATATATATATATATAATTATCCACTCACGTGCACGCACATTCAAGTGACGACAGGTAGACACGCAGACGTGGGAAACTATAACAAACGATTATATAGATATTTAGAACGAGCTGACCAACATGCTGATTAACTTATTGTTAAGTTTATTTATCAGAGTAAACTTACGTCACAACATGTAAAATTATCCCAAAAAAGGCATATACACAAAGTCATAAGCAAATCAAGGATTGCTACAAGAACTGATAGACCCACAGTTATGATCTTCCCTCGATGGTTAGCCCACAGTCCCGTTAGGAGAAAGATGATAACACAAAGAGTCCCAGATACATATGATTGAGTCTAAGAGTTTTCCCCGTTTAAGGTATGAACAGACCTGATACTATAATCTAGTTTAAGGGAAAATATTGTTAGCAAAAAACAAACTTGCATGAAGAAAATTATGACAGCAAATAGGTGCAAAAATACAACGGTAACAATAGCACTCAGACCTGCGTACACTCTTATTCATTCGGCCGTGGCCACGTGTGCACATTTATACTTACAGCTTTGATCGCGGCCTCTGGGAACATAATTTTTTCTAGGACCTTCCCACAGACCCGTTACTTCATTTAACTGTTAAAGTTCGTGTAATGAAAGTGATTAGTTTCTTCACAGATAATGTTCATGTACTAGAACGCTGGCAACGTTTGGGTACCACAGTTTCACTGTATATATATATAAAATGGATAAAGACATATAAAATCATTATACATACTATGTACTCGGATATAACTGATAATTTAAACTGCAAGCGTGGCTTGTCTTATAGTTTAACACGTCCCGTGAAGTAAGTTATATTTTTAAAAAATCATCAATCCTCATGAAATTAGGAATACAAGCGTATTCCGTCAACAGTCATGAGGCTTCTAGCATTTTAAGTTAGTTTAGAAAGTTTATTCTCGTCTGATTATTTTAGCAGTTAAATTTGAATTCATTATAGCTACATTGTTGTTTAAGCTAGAAATTATAATTTATTCTGTTTTCCACTGAAACACGTCACTAGAAAATAATACAGACTTATTAATTTAACTCCCTGCACAAATCTAACTAGCAAAATGAAATAAGCGATTTAACACTTTAAACACTTCACAAAATACTAGATAATAATATATTTTACCTCACACAGAACTACAGGTAGTCGCACAACTTAAGAATTATATGCTTATATTTATGGAAGTCTAGATGTTCGACAAATTGTCGAAGCAAACTGAGAAACTTCGCTATTCAGCTTATTCTGTTCCGAGCAACCTGTCTACTGCGAATTTAGAGGACTGAATGAAAATAAAGTTTCAAACTCTGGTTATATCTTAAACCAGACAGAGATTTGCACTATTTCCAAAACCACGCAATAGCCTCCCCTTTCCTAACACCTACGTAACTCCAAGAGGCTGTCGCGAACTGCCACTTTGTATCTCTGACACCTCCGTCTGTGAAACGGCCGTAGCAACGTGTCAGTTGCAAAGGTAGACAACTTGTCTGAAATGCAGGGGCAGTTTTCACACTTCACGCTGACCATGGCCCACCATGAGTGTTGTGGCAGGTGAAAATGCAGACAAATTTGTCGCCTATATGTCTGGCAAAAACGAATATACACGGTGTATTTCGTCAATCTCACGCCACATCGTCTGGTCCTACGTCTGAGTATGAACCATAATCGCACCTCTCGTCAAACTGCGCGAATGACATCTACGTAATCAAGTTACTCATTTCGTCAGCAATGAAATGCGTTTCTAAATGAGAACGAAACTGGCGAAAGTGAGAATGAGAAAGTAGTAATGTATATAGTCGCAAACGAACGAATGTGAAAAACACAGGAAGAAGGATAAAAATGATAATAAAATAGAGGATACGGGTGAAAGAAGAAGAAGAGGATATAGGCAATTTATAGATCATAAATGTCTACGTGACAGTAGTTAACTGTTTTTGTTAATCATTGTCTTAATTACCAGCTGGGGGTCTCATGAGCCATATCAGTACCTCAGGAGAAGTGTGGCTGAAGACCTAACCTACTCTCGGGATACTTGATGGGATTTGCTTCTTGACTTAACTGAGAAGAGTTTAAATTTCAGTCTCCTGAAACATTTCTTCCTACAAGTGTCGGACTATCACCTACAGTAGCCAAAAGACACTGTGAAGCTCACCATGTAAACAGATAGCCACAGAAAAAAACCACTGCATAAGCATGTGACTACTTGGTGCAGGCTTCCTGCAATGAGACCGGTGCAGTAGTGGCCCATGCTCCATAAGGAGTGCAAAGTAAGTGATGAAGATGATGAAAATGATGATGAGGAGTAAGAAGGAGGGAATATAAGTAGCTGAGAAAGCTGCCATTTAAATGAGTAATTAAGTGGATGAATGGATGATGAATAAATTAAGCACACTAAACATAGTAGCTCGATCATCAGAAAGGCAAATGATGTTTACAACCAGCAACACATCGAAACGTTTATCTACAAAGAAGTACACACAAATAAAAATCAAACAAAAATCAAGACTCTGGCCTTCTTAAACATTTCTGTTTCTACTGCGTAAAAACAAAACAAACAAACAAACAAAAGTCGTACATAGGTCAAAATAAAGCTTAGCATGTATAAACGCCTAAACAAAGCCTATCGTTGATCTATTCTGTTTACAGGTCAAAACGAAGTCTATCGATCACGTGTGAAAGCTAAAACGAAGTTTATCCTGTACACAAGTTAAAACAAAATCTACCATGTGTATAAGTCAAAACAAAGTCTATCATGTACGCAAGTGTAAATGAAGCCTATCTATCATGTGAAAAAGTTAAAACTACGCTTATATAGCCAGTAAACAAGTTAAAATGAAGTCTATCCTGTATTCAAGACAAAACGTAGTGTATTCTCCGTGCAAACTAACACGAAGTCTAATATGTACACAAGTTAAAACGAAATCTATCCCGTGGAAAGTCAAAATGGATTCTATCTTGTATACAGGTCAAAACGAACTTTATCTATCCTGTAAACAGGTCAAAATGAAGTCTATCGATCATGTGTGCGAGTCGCAACGAAGAGTATTATGACAAAACGTTAAACTGACGAATGTCTATCCGGTAACACAGTTAAAGCGACGTTTATATATCTTGTAAACTAATTAAAAAGACGCTGATCATGTACTCAAGTCAAAACGAAGTCTATCCTGTATTCAAGACAAAACGAAGTATATAATGTATTCAAGTCCAAACGAAGTATGCCTTGTGTGCAGATTAACACGAACTCTAACTTGTACACAAGTTAAAACAAGATCTATCCTGTATATATGTCAAAACGAACTCTATCCTGTGTACAGGCCAAAACGAAGTCTATCGATCCTACGAGCAAGTTACAACGAAGTCTATCATGTAGGCTATACAAGTTAAAACGATGTCTATTCCAGTCGATCTCTCACTCAGCGAAACGATTCCCTCTGTGTTCTGTTATCCATTGTCTGAGCTACATCGATACAACCCCGCTCTTCGTTAATACCGAGTATATCTAGTTTGTATTACTTAGTATTGAAGTCGTCTGCTGATAACGTTTTATACGAAACTATATATATATTCAGTACTAAAAATGTATATGCTGTAATTAGTAGAAATCATTTTTTTAAATAGAAGGATTGAAATGGCATGACATGGTTACCAATGTGGAACTGATGACAAGAACCAGACAAGTGCCAGATAAGAAGAAGACGCTGGCAAGAAGATGTAGGACACACATTTTTGACGGTATTGCCTCCCCTGCTTTGCAGTAGTGGTCCAACAGTGGCCAAAACTCAAGAGTATTTATTATAGGCTTCAATGGAGTCTATCTTTACACAAGATTACTCTTGGCAGAAATGTAGATAGAAGAGTAGTAAAGCTTCTATCACATGGGAGTCTTCATAAGATATTCAGATAAGCGACAACAATGCTGACTGTTGCTGAGCAAGTTAATTCTGTAATCTGCCGACAACTTTTGTGAAGAATTTAAGCAATGGTTTATTCTAGCTCGTTAAGCCCCCACCCCTGAGTTAATCAGTGAAATTATTATTATAATATAGCTCTGTTTTGAGTGTGTGTTTAGTAACTTTGGCTGAGACAAACATGTAGTACATTTAAAATGAATGAATCGAAGTTAAATTGGCATAATTACAAATAAAAAATTTAATAATCACTTTAACTTTCATCTCATCTCATAATCGTAACCTCTTCTACCCCGTGAAACGAGGTGTAGAGGGGACCCAAGTGCACAAGGCCCATGGGCGGGACATGTAATCGAAGTGACTTGGCAAACAGGTGATTAGCCCATTGTGCCCGCACTTTAACTCTAACAGTTTAAAAGAAAGGAATAATAGTTAATTACAAAATAAAGTTTTCGTCACTCGGGTGATAGTTTTTGATAAGAGGTTCAAGTGGCAGCATATGGGTTAACTTAGCTGCCAGTGACGATTCTGATCCTCCTCTTCCTTATGCGTTGGTTTTCTGTACACTGCGTTCACTCGTCTCTGGTCAAGGTTCATAGGGTGAAGCTCATTTCCAAGGTAACGTCAAGGAGAGTCTTCAAAGCTGGTCTTCCGTCGTAAAGAGTAGGCCGCTTGTCCGTTCTTGTGCCAGAAAGGGTCCTTTCTGCTGGTACCACAAATAAGCCAATCTTGGCTACAGACTTGTTGCTCAGGTGAATAAAAGAGACGAGTTGGTCTCTTACACGCATCTGGGGGTCTTTAATTTGACAATAGATTCCCTCTCTGACTCCGTGTGTTTCTTCAGTTTCCTAGTCCTTGTGTTCCTTATTAAAAGGTAGAGATTTCCTGTGCTTTGTAAGTCTTATTTAGTTCTCCAATAAAAGGTCCGGTTAAAAAAATGAATTCTGAATCTAGTCTTCACTCTGGCGAGGTCTGATGTTGTCTTGGCGAGCGTAAAATTCACAGTGAAATATAACAGCGAAATGGTCAGACTATATTCCTATCTTCCCACGCCTTCGTTTGTTATGGAGTTAAATAAACGCTCCAATCATATTTAAACAGGTCGGGTGTGGTACTTTCAAAATATTTCCGACATAGAAAAAATTTGCAAAGGTCACGTCTCCCATATATGGTAATATGATGTCCAATGCCCTTGTGTACAAACTTACAGACAGATCGTGGAACTCACATGACAACAAGTGTAAGCTGTAATATTTATTACTTTATTAGAAAGTAATGTCATAACAAGTTGGCCCGAAAGCGATTATGTCATAAGTTTCGCATCGTGCACGGATTATCCTGTGTTTAAGCTTTTAGCAAAGCTGTGCCGCGCCCTCGAGTCATTGATGTATCATATCAGCCGCTCTTTGTAAATGTTTTAGCAAAGGGACAGGACACGCACAGACGTAATGACTAATCCCTGAGAGGGGTGTACGAAGGAAAATACAAAATATATGCTACTTAGCAGAAAAATAACGAAGAAAGAAAGAAAGAAAAGTACGATAATTGACAGCACATAATACAAATCAGTACCACAAATGTACCGATACTGCCGGAGAGAAACAAAGATCGATAGGGCCGCCCTGTTTTGTCACATACCTCCACTCCATAGAGATTTGTAGAATATCTAGCTATAGGGCGGTCACTTCTCGATGGGTTCTACTGTCCACCGGGTTCTCTTTCTCTCTCTCTCTCTCTCTCTCTAGTAGAATTTTCCTGTTGACAGCATTACAAGGCAGTCCTTGTTCTGGAATCTCCAGGGAAACAGAGGCAGACGTCGACCAAAAGACACAAGGAGAAGAGAACTGGAGACAGAAGTGAAAATGATGCGGAAGACGTGGAAAGAACTTGAGCTGATGTCACGTGACAGGAAGACTTGGCATGTGTCTGTTGAAGGTCTACCTTGGGGAGCTAAAGTGTATTGACCTGTCATCTTCCCGTGGACCATGTACTTGGAACAACTACTCGCCAAATCTCCCTGTCTTGTGCTATCTTTCCATGTCTTCCTTATTCCCTTATGTCTATGTTTAACTCCCTTCTCCGTGTGTGTGTGTTTATTTGGCCTCCCTCTATTTATCTTACCCTGGGGGTTTCTGAAAAAGAACTGCTTTGTAATGCTATTTAACTGTTTCTCTCAATGTGTGTCCTTGTCAACACCAACGCCTTCCCCTCAAATCTAATTAATAGCATAATATCATCTAATAATATACACCAACTAATGACAAAGAAGAAAACAGGAAGAATATTTTTACACCAGAATCCAATCTATCATGCATAAACAGCGAAGTAAAAGCAATGCAATCTTGATGGTTGACCTAAATTAGAAGGTAGTAACAGGCCACTGGCTTTCAAGGGATCACTGGAAAACATGGAGTTGAGACAATGAACGAACATGGAGAAATATTCATTAACCTTTCTGCGTCAAATCAGCTTGCTATGAGAAAAAGCGTGTTTCCACATAAAAGAAAGCATAACACAGCACATCATCAAACTGCAGATCAGATAATCACTGATCGTAAATACGTAAAAAAGAAGTTTACATCATCATTATATAAAGCAAGTTATTGTTGAGAGCTGCTCTGTTGCACATAAACTCCAATGACTCTTTTTCATGGCGTTTGTGTACCAAAGAGCGCTCTTGGTGGACGCATGTGGCTGTATGATGTCAGCGAGTGAGAAGGATGACGCACGTGAATTGACAAGGGTGACATGAATAATTACGGGCTCTTTTGGTGGAAGTATCTAGCAGTGGTCCGATGTGTCCAGAAAAGGTGTTGTTTTTTTGGGACGAAACTTTTCCACAGATAAATAAATCTTCGTGTGTCCAGCAGTAAACGTGGACGTAGGGACGAAAGGAGTATGTATCAGCTGAGAATGCAGGAATCGATCATATATTCTTATATTTGTATGATACTCGTCAACTATACAAAACAGAGTTAATAAATATTTGGACTGTTTGGACAGTCTTCAAGGTCTGATTATTAACGTTTCCTTGTGTTGCGGATTGGGTTTCGCCTCACAAGTGAAGTATACTCAGTTCAGATTTTAAAACAACCAAACTAAAACCCTCCAATCCACAACATATATATATATATGTGTGTGTGTGTGTGCGTGCGTGCGTGCGTGTGTGCGTGCGTGCGTGCGTGTGGGTGTGTGTGTGTGTGTGTGCGTGCGTGCGTGCGTGCGTGCGTGCGTGTGTGTGTGCGTGCGTGCGTGCGTGTGTGTGTGTGTGTGTGCGTGTGTGTGTGTGTGTGTGTGTGTGTGTGTGTGTGTGTGTGTGTGTGTGTGTGTGTGTGTGTGTGTGTGTGTGTGTGTGTGTGTGTGTGTGTGTGTGTGTGTGTGTGTGTGTGTGTGTGTGTGTGTGTGTGTGTGTGTGTGTGTGTGTGTGTGTGAGATGGGGCCATAATAAACGCCCCAAAACCTCCCTGAAGTTCATATTTGTGTTTTCGCTTCTTCAAGAGGGCCACAATAGAGCCTAGAAATTGTTGTGTTTTATATTTGTGTTTTCGCTTCTTCTAGAGCATCCATCGCGTGTGTTATTTGCGTGGCCCAATTACTACGCGCGCGCACTACACCGTGAGTGATTAGGCCTAGCGGCCAATATAAAGAAGTGCTCTGGCCAACAGAGGCCTTTCACTCCATACGTTCCTGGATAACAACCGCACTATAACCAGCATCCTTTTCAGGACGTACACAGCGATCGCAATAGTCAAAATGGGCCGAAAGAAACCACACGCTAAAAAGAGGAAGATTTATACCAACCCACCAGCGCAGAACAGCCAGGGGAATAACACAATCAACAAAGAAAGACAGCCAGAGAACAAAACTTCCCCAAGTACTCGTGCGGGGACCGAAATTTCTCCAACTCTTGATACGATGACGGAGCTAGCTGCGACGTGTATCGACCCGGTTGAGAGCCCGAATGACTGTAAAGTTTCTTTCAATCGCACGCTCTGTAAGTGTCAGTCTGTAAAGAAGTGTACAGAGTTGTTGAGATCAGACATGCTCCAGTTTACCCAGCGGTAAATGGGTAACTCACCCTAGTCCTGAGTTAGGGAAGGCAAAGGCAGCTGTAAATAGTAGTTTCCCTCTAAGGCTCCAGGGGAAGCAGGCCCTAAACTTGGTCACTTCAACCGACGCAGGATGGTGTATGTATGGAGTAGAAGTGTAGACTGTGATTAACGCGAATGGTGTACTGTTCGTGTTCTGACCAAACTAATCACTCATACACTTGTGTCTACAAGGCACCAATGCAGACTGCTGGAATCTTTGTTTACACAATTTATTCAGACGTACACACTGGGACATAACGAGTACATCATGGGTATGTTGACACATCAATTTGTAGGCATACATAGCAGATCTGAAGTCATGACACATTCATAAATAATGGGTAGTACATCAAAAGTTCAATGTCATGATACATTATGGCCGCATCCCCTATCTGACTAAACGCGTCAGTGAAGGCGGATCGGTAAATAACTAAAGTTGCTTGACGTCCATAGTTTGTAGTATATTATGAAACCACGAAAAGGGGGTTTCTATCAAGATTGAGATCTCCTTGTCACTGTCCGAGTAATAAGATACATGCCCCGTTCTTTGGACAGTGATACTAAAGTATGATGACAGGAATTTAACATGGCCGCCTTCCTGAGTTGTCGCTCACTCGCTCACAGGAGGATATATTTATAAGCCAAAGTTAATGTTGCAATACATATGCATAATTTCATAAAGTTCCTCCATACAGAGCTACAGTAATCCAGTTACCTCACGTAGCCATAATTACAGTATGGAGCCCGTCATCTCCGTCGATACAAACTTGACCCTAGCGTTGCGAAGCACAAAATTCCAGCTAGGTCTAACCGACCTGAGATCATCAAAATAGGGTCTGGCAATACATGGAGTCCGAATTATACATTGTACCGTACCTTAGGAGAGTCTCTAACACAAACTCTAGTAGAGGCACCATCTCCTATAGAAGAAAACCACTTCATAACTAATTTTTCCTTAAGAATCTACCAGCCCTTTGAAAATGCGTACCCGCCATTATCACGGTACATCGGAACTCATCACGACTTGTTAAGACAACTCCTACTTCCGCTAGAGCGGCATAACAAGAATATAGTCCTGCCTACCCATCAAAAATATACAATATAGGACTGATTCTACTTGTACTAATAATATGTAATACATATGAATTCAGGCCATAAACATAATAAGCAAATTAATCTATTTTCTGGCCCTAAGAAATAGGTACAGGCATGAGAGCAAAATCCATGCGCCGGATCAATATCAAGAACGATTACTCCTATAATCAAAAGTGTGAATCAAACATGGATTCTCTCGCTTTTACCATAGACAGCATTTTCATACACAAATGAATGACTGTCTATATTTTTTCCCATATTAAATAGCCATATCGATTTTTGTAATATGTGCGTCAAAATATGCACGCAACAGATTACCACACCCCTCGGGAAAAAAAAATGGTACATTTTTTTTTAAATACATCTAGGAGCAACATACAATAGGCTCACAACGCACCAATAACAATGCGCAGATGATAAGCATAAGTTTTATGACCTTAGAGAAGGTACTTCTCTAAGTATTAATATTTCCAGAGAGGTGTCACCAACGCATACTACAATATTAGCAATGACACAATTTCCACATTAGTTTATACATAAATTTCATCTAAGATATCTTAACATCATGATCATCAAAGACGAAAAACATTGAAAGATCAGCGGTGAATAAATATCAATTAACCGCTAAGTAGTGTTACAATCAATATATGATATTTTACATATGTGTACACATTTCAACATAGAAACAACTGTATCAAAGTTGTATAACAGTTATGAATCATGTGGGCATCTAGACAAAATATCTGCCATCACATTTTCTGACCCACGGATAGCTCGCACCGAAAAATGAAATGGCTGTAGAGCAATCGCGTATCGCGTTGATCTCGCGCTCTTCAGATTTTTACTCTGAATAGCCGTAAGAGCTTTCTGGTCAGTTTCCACAATGAAATGCGCGCCCAGAAGAAATCTTTGCAGTTTAAGGATTGACCAAACCATAGCCAATAATTCACGGTCTAGGACCGAGTAATTCTTCTCTGCGGCATTTAATTTCCGAGAAATATACATCACAGGATGCAGAGTTCCAGAGTACTCTTGCATTAGTGCTGCTCCAATCCCGGTGGATGAAGCGTCACTACGAAGAATAAATGTCTTATCCTTAGAAGGCAATACTAGGATAGGTGAAGTAGAAAACATAGTTTTAACCTTATCCAAAGAGGATTGACATTCTTGAGTCCAATGGACTACATTAGGAGACCCTTTCTTTAGCAAGGAAGAAAGAGGTGACATAATGGAGGACAGATTCGGAATGAATCGTCCATAAAATTGTATTAGACCTAAGAGACTTCGCACTTGCTTTTTAGTCTTAGGAATAGAAATGTTAAGTATCTTACTTGTATTATGGTCTTCTGTTTTTAGGAACCCATGACCAACACGGTGTCCTAAGAAAGATATTTCGCTAAAACCAATACATGCTTTCGATGGTTTCGCTGTCAGGTTATGCTCGCGTAAGATAGACAATAGTTCATTTATCCCATTATAGTGATCATTCCAAGTATCACTGAAAAGACAGATGTCATCAAGATACGCAATGACATCTGAGCGATGAGATAGGATTCGACGCATCATGCGTACGAATGTTGCAGGGGCGTTCATAAGACCGAAAGGCATGAAATTCCATTGGAATAGACCCCTAGGCGTCGAAAAAGCAGTAAACGGTTTGGCGTGTTCGGATAATGGAACTTGCCAATATCCCTTAGACAAATCGAGTTTAGTAAAGAAATGAGAATTCGATAGTCTCGTAAGTAGCTCTTCTAGTAAAGGCATAGGTTCAGCATCAAATTTAGTCACTTGATTCAATTTGCGATAATCCACGCAAAGACGTATGTTATTGTCTTTTTTTCGTACAATAACCATCGGCGAAGAATATGCTGATGTGGATGGTTCAATAATTTTTAACTCTATCATCTCATCTAACTCTTTCTCTACCTGTGCTTGAAAATGTATCGGGATAGGATACGGTCTGACTCTTATAGGACTATGGTCAGTAAGAATAATGTCATGTTGAATGACATCAGTTTGACCAGGAATGTCAGTAAGGACATCCTGAAATTGTTCTAACATAGTAGAAACTTGTTTCTGCTCTCCTGGAGATAATTCTGGAGAAATTGCAACATCTTTCCATGATTCATTAGAGTGAAGAGGAATCATTGGAAAAGGTAAATTTACATCCGAGAAACTCGTTTCCTCATCCTGTATTACTGACAGAGATGAGTACTGTCCATGTTGGA
Organism: Oreohelix idahoensis; assembly: GCA_024509875.1. Classification (NCBI taxonomy): domain Eukaryota; kingdom Metazoa; phylum Mollusca; class Gastropoda; order Stylommatophora; family Oreohelicidae; genus Oreohelix; species Oreohelix idahoensis. The sequence continues at coordinate 27,508 of JAMPIV010022516.1, read as the reverse complement.
CTGGAAAATCGTCCGTTGCCTGGAAAACAGGTTGTAAATAATCAGGACGTTCATGGAATTCCGTGAGCATGTTGATGTGGAAGGTTTTACGCTTCCCGTCAATATCGACGATATAGTCAACATCGGAAACTTTTGATATTATATCGTACGGACCTTTCCAAGAAATAAGAAGTCTATTTTCCCTACAAGGTAGCAAGACAAATGCTTTGTCACCTGGACAAAGTTGTCGCAAACATCTCTTTTTATTGGCAAATTCCCTTGCCTTCTGTTTCGCAAATTCAGAAGAAGCAGTTGCCAATTTGCATGCTTCAATAATCTTGTGTCTAAGTGCGATGACATATTCATAAGAGGATTTTGTGTCATCGACAATATTATCAGCAGTTATAAGATCATGAAGTAAGGACATAGGACCTCGCGGTTTCGCGCCAAAGACAAGTTCAAAGGGAGAAAATCCTGTATGTTCGTTGGCGACCTCTCTATATGCAAAGAGAGCCGCGGGTAAAACCCTATCCCAATCCTGAGGATGATCTTCTGTTATCTTACCTAGTAGGTTTTTCAGAGTTCTATTCAAACGTTCCACCATCCCATTGGACATAGGATGATAAATACTACTCAGCGATCTCTCTATCTTAAGAGTCGACATTACTTGAGACATGGTATCCGATATGAGTTGGGTACCATGGTCGGATAATATTTCTGCTGGAAACCCCAGACGAGAAAATATTAACCAAAGAGCATCTGCGACATCAGCAGTAGTTATGCTCTTTAGAGGAACAGCCTCCGGCCAACGTGTGCACATATCAACACACGTTAAAATAAATTGGTGTCCTCTAGCAGACTTTATCTTAAATGGACCAATGATGTCTATCGCCATTTTTTGAAATGGCCGAATGGGAATGTCTGCAGCCTGAATAGGTGCATCATGGCGTGGACCTCTGGATTTAATCTCTTGACATACTTTACAAGATCGACAATAGATTCGTATGTCCTTATTCACAGCAGGCCAAAAGAAAGATTGAAGAACTCTAGCTTTAGTACGGGAAAAACCCATATGTCCAGCACACTGCGAATCATGAGCGTGCTGTAAGATTTTAACTCTCATATTTTTAGGCACAAGGATTTGAGAATGAATGGACTTAGCGGAGTCTTGTACCATACGTACAAGTACGCCATTCCTCATCGTAATCCAAGATTTACGATTTGTATCCTTATTCGGATCACCTTTTGTTGCCAGAGTAAAGAATTTCTTTAGAGTAGGATCATCTTCCTGCTGTTTGATAAAGGAATCATGGGAAATCTCCAAGGGATCATCTTGGATCTGCGCATCATTATCTTCAGAATGTGAAGATTGTGGCATATTAAGAGCTTGAGCCCTAGTGATTACTGCATTAGCAGATTGCATATTAACATTTTCCCAATTAGAAATTTGCTGTGGAGTGCATTCTTTCACTCCATGAATGCGACCGATGATAAGATCAGCGATCGGATTCGGCAAGAGACATGCTTGCACCTCTCCTGTAAAGAAAGGCGTAGCAATATTGATAATGGCAGTGGAGTACTTCTCCAATGTGCCACCAAATGTTACACATTTGACTATATTGCCTGTAGCTCGAGAAGGATTTACGAGTGATTGCCTCACTCCGATGGTAGTGCACCCCGAGTCGAAAAGAATTGATACCGGAGTACCATCTATTAGGCCCCTATTAAAGACAAGAGCACCCCTTCCATTATGCGCGATTGACGCATGGAGCGCGGGAAGCGGGTGACCGCAGCTTAAAGTAGAAACTGTGGTTGGATCGAATAATGTTTTGCATTGCGAACACTGAGATGCTCTAGCAAAATCGAAAGCGGAATTTGCTACACTATTGGAGTCTTTTTTATCATTATTCTGATTATCGGTGTCGTGGAACTCCTGTTGTGCAGAGTTAGCCTGGTAATACGATTTACCATGTCTTTTGTGTTGTGATCTACCTCGGTTATGATTGTCTCTATAATTATTATTTCCTCTGTTATAACCCCTATTTGGGTTTGAATCATAATATTCATGATCATAATCATCACGCTCATTATACTGAGTATCCCTGTAATATTGGTTCTTTTCTCTCCATGAAGAACTTGGGTAGTTCCTATAGCTACTCCCCTTTCGAGAATGTCTAAAATTATGGGTACCCCTCGCGTGTCGAGGACTATCAGCCCGATTCCAGTTCTTCAAAGAAGAACTCTGATTTGAGTGGTTATCTTGGTTTTGATACTTATTCCAATTAACCTTTTTATCAAATTTATTTTTAGCTCCTTGGAATTTGTGTGAGTAATTCTGATTATATTCTGTTGCCGAAGCAACTGGCATACTCTCTTTAATGTTAGAGTTACTAAGAATCATGTCAGGGTGTGCCGTGGCATACTGGTCACAATATTCTTCCATTTGCTTTAATGTACTAGGTTTACGCTCATGTAAGAACTCTAGGAATGATTTATTTACAGAAGACATGACCTTGTCTCTTAGCAATAAATCCGTAAGACCATCAAATGTTTTCTCTGTTTTGGATAATTCAATCCATCGTGAAAGTGTAATTCGTGCTTTTGAGATGAATTCTGAGAATTCTACACCTACCTCAGGTCTCATTGTTTTAAACAAAAGACGATAACCTTCCTCAGACAGCTGATATCTCTTTATCAAAGCTGCCCTAACAGCATCATAATTATCCTTGTCGGCCTCTTCAACAAAATATAACTTACTCAGAGAGTCCCCTTTTAGATTTTCAGACAACTGATTCACATACTGTGATTTGTCAACATTATGAGCTCGACAAGCACGTTCAAATCTATCAAGCCAAAATGCTATATCATCACTGGCAGAGTTGAACGCTGGTACCTTGACCTTGTACACAAAGGGTTTACCATTACCACCAGATGCCTGATTAACATTACTCATACTTGTCAATTTCAATTTCTCTAATTCAAACTCATGTTCTCTTATCGCTTTTCTCTCTTCAGCTTCCAATTTCTTCTGTTCTGCATCAAATCTCCTTTCCTCCACTTGCATCTGCAATTTCTTTAGTTCAGCAGCAATATCAGCTTCTTTTTCTAATCTTTTTTCTTCAGCCAGAGCTTTTCTCTCTTCAGCAGCAGCTTCTCTTTCTAATCTTTTCTCTTCAGCCAGAGTTTTTTTCTCTTCAGCAGCAGCTTCTCTTTCTAATCTTTTCTCTTCAGCCAGAGTTTTTTTCTCTTCAGCAGCAGCTTTTCTCTCTTCTGCAGCTAATGCTTTGTCATATTGAGCAACAGCCCATTGTTCTAAGTCTTTCCCAGTTTTATCAAGGGATTTTCCTTGTGCAATAAAATAATCTAATGTAGACATCTTGTCTTCTTAAATCAGAAACCTGAAAAAGTAAATAAATTACCCTATTTCACTTTAATGGGAGACAAGTCTATACCATAGACTTAGTCTTAGTGAAAAACTTGTATGGTTATTTTGTTTATCATATAACCAATGATAACTTGAGTACCTGTGGACAACAATAACTGTATCTCAAATACTGTGGGAGACAAGCCTTACAAAGGTCTTGTATACCTCAATGTAATCAAAGATCACTTGGGTACCTGTGGAAAATAATCATAAAGTACTGATCTGTACTATACTATCAGTGTATACCACTATAACTTCTATGTCATATGTCAACTAAAGACATTACAAAGGACAAACAAGAAAAGACAATATGAACACATTTGCAGAGATCAAATTAAATAAAATAGGAGAAATGAAAAAAAAATGATCACAGAAACCGTGATGATAACTGCAATAAGATAACAAGACAAATAACGCCACAGTGTATAAACATAAGGGTGTAAAAAACTGAAATGAAAGGAAAGATGAGACCTACAATTATACAAACAAATTAAACAAAAATAAAGAACAGAAAAAATGTTACAAATACAAATATGAAACAGTCGTCACAACTAACCAAATATTTGCAAACTATGTTGCATGCAAATTTCAATTAAGAAATTGCTCCCTATAGAACGCCAGAACAAGACCAATATCACTCGGTATTTCCTGTTCTAGTCACCTCCCATCCAGGCCCGCAACATATAAACACCTACACATATAAACAAATAACATGTAAACATAAATAGCATATAGCATACAATATAATTTATATCATGAATGGAATGTGTTGCAGGTATAGTGTTGTAAAGCAGGCACAGTTTATTTTAATACTAATAACTTGCTACTTTATTGAGTACTAGATTTAATTTTAAACTATTACACAGTTCAATTTTTTTTATTTCTTTGTTGAGCATATGAAGATCCAACGATGAAATATGCAATTTATGTTCAACAACACTGTGATTCTTCTGTACGTTGAGAAATGTCAACAATACTGCTCCAGATATTTTCTACACTTGATACAACTGTCCTGTGTAATACCGTCTGTACAGCGAAAAACTGTCAACAAGCGATGACCTAGATACAGCATCCTATCGGTAATACAGGTCAAGCTGACATCGACTGTATAGCTGTCCTACTGGTGTTGATGTGATCAAACAAATGTTCTTTCAACTGTAAACTGTGATTCTCAACACAAAACTGCGTAGGCTGGACCCAGGAATCTGGCTCACCACTGTAAAGTTTCTTTCAATCGCACGCTCTGTAAGTGTCAGTCTGTAAAGAAGTGTACAGAGTTGTTGAGATCAGGCATGCTCCAGTTTACCCAGCGGTAAATGGGTAACTCACCCTAGTCCTGAGTTAGGGAAGGCAAAGGCAGCTGTAAATAGTAGTTTCCCTCTAAGGCTCCAGGGGAAGCAGGCCCTAAACTTGGTCACTTCAACCGACGCAGGATGGTGTATGTATGGAGTAGAAGTGTAGACTGTGATTAACGCGAATGGTGTACTGTTCGTGTTCTGACCAAACTAATCACTCATACACTTGTGTCTACAAGGCACCAATGCAGACTGCTGGAATCTTTGTTTACACAATTTATTCAGACGTACACACTGGGACATAACGAGTACATCATGGGTATGTTGACACATCAATTTGTAGGCATACATAGCAGATCTGAAGTCATGACACATTCATAAATAATGGGTAGTACATCAAAAGTTCAATGTCATGATACATTATGGCCGCATCCCCTATCTGACTAAACGCGTCAGTGAAGGCGGATCGGTAAATAACTAAAGTTGCTTGACGTCCATAGTTTGTAGTATATTATGAAACCACGAAAAGGGGGTTTCTATCAAGATTGAGATCTCCTTGTCACTGTCCGAGTAATAAGATACATGCCCCGTTCTTTGGACAGTGATACTAAAGTATGATGACAGGAATTTAACATGGCCGCCTTCCTGAGTTGTCGCTCACTCGCTCACAGGAGGATATATTTATAAGCCAAAGTTAATTTGCAATACATATGCATAATTTCATAAAGTTCCTCCATACAGAGCTACAGTAATCCAGTTACCTCACGTAGCCATAATTACAGTATGGAGCCCGTCATCTCCGTCGATACAAACTTGACCCTAGCGTTGCGAAGCACAAAATTCCAGCTAGGTCTAACCGACCTGAGATCATCAAAATAGGGTCTGGCAATACATGGAGTCCGAATTATACATTGTACCGTACCTTAGGAGAGTCTCTAACACAAACTCTAGTAGAGGCACCATCTCCTATAGAAGAAAACCACTTCATAACTAATTTTTCCTTAAGAATCTACCAGCCCTTTGAAAAATGCGTACCCGCCATTATCACGGTACATCGGAACTCATCACGACTTGTTAAGACAACTCCTACTTCCGCTAGAGCGGCATAACAAGAATATAGTCCTGCCTACCCATCAAAAATATACAATATAGGACTGATTCTACTTGTACTAATAATATGTAATACATATGAATTCAGGCCATAAACATAATAAGCAAATTAATCTATTTTCTGGCCCTAAGAAATAGGTACAGGCATGAGAGCAAAATCCATGCGCCGGATCAATATCAAGAACGATTACTCCTATAATCAAAAGTGTGAATCAAACATGGATTCTCTCGCTTTTACCATAGACAGCATTTTCATACACAAATGAATGACTGTCTATATTTTTTCCCATATTAAATATGAAGGCGTTAGAACCGATAAAACAGATGTTGGAAAGAAGAAAAAGAAGACAGGAGCCTAAATCCCAGGGACCACCACCACAAGTACCTAAATCGTCAACTGAAGCCCTGTCTACCACAGAGAAGCTGCACAAAACACCGTTGACACCACCAAACGATGCCGAGATGAAAGAAGCATTATTTGAGGCGGCTCCAGTGTCAGACATCGAGATACGCCGGAATCCTACAAAGAACAGCCAAGTCCTCCGAGGTGAACAAGAGAAGCAAAATCACGAGCAGACAGAAGAGGACAGGGCACCGAGCCCGAAGACAAATACTCAACCAATGATGGCAGATGGGAGATGCCGCCCAGGCGAACTAAGAAAAAGCATTCACAAAGAACAGGATCAAGAGCGCAAAATAAAAATTACGCAGTTGTCCGAAGGAGAAGCCACACTCAGAGCACTCCCGGACGACAAAGTAATCAATGTCCTGGAGAAAGTAGTAGGCAAAAGAGGCATAATAAGTATCAGAAGGCACCAACAGGGAGTGACACTTGCCCTGAATGATACAGAAAAAACTAAATCGCTGATGACTGCTCTGGCATCCGGGGCTAAAGAATTTCAGCTACCACACCGGATCAAAATCCAAGCAGAAATCCACACTGAAACCAAGAGAGTAGTCATCAAAGGGATAGACACCAGCTTGTCAGACACAGAGGCCCTCAGCTACATCCAGGCCGAAAACCCTCGGTACAGATTCACAAACGCAGAAAGGCTTAAATCCTGGAACAAAGAAGACACCAGACTGATAATAGTGACTCTACAGAGGAAAACAGTCCCAGAAAACATCACTATCCAGAATAGACCTCGAAGAACACATGCCTTCATCCCGCCAGTGATACAGTGTTCAAAGTGCCAGGGATTTTCTCACACAAGGAACACGTGCAGAAAAGAGACGGTCTGTAGATACTGTGCGGGCAGCCACGAATACAAAGACTGCCCAAAGGCCAAAAAAGACCAAGACTACAAAGCACCAAATAACAATAGAAAATGTACCAACTGCCTCGGAAAGCACGGAGCACGATACCGAGGATGTCCCGAATACCAGCAAACAAGGCAAATAATTACAGTTGCCATTGGAAAGGGAGTATCGTACCAAGAGGCAAAAAACACACTGAAGGCAAGTACTCTAGGTGATAGGCGCCAAGACAACCTAACGGAACAAGTCAGACGGCTCACGACTGAAGTGAGAGATTTGAAACAACAACTGCGAAAGGAGAGAGAAAACCGCCAGCCACACAAAAACAGAACCTCAACTGACAGATGTGAAGAAATACATGACAGCTCGGAAAGCGCGAAACATCAACAATTCATAAACGACATGAAAATAATACACCAAGACATGAAAAGAATTCAGCAACAGGTAGAAGAAGATGTCAGAAAACTGATAGAACTGAAAGATGGAAACGAACAACTACTGAAAAGAATAGAGGCAGAAAGAATGACCATTGAAGAAATTACATCAAACACAAAAGACACTAAAACAAACGACCAATCAAACGAAGAAGTCATCGAGGAAACGCGAGAAGAGCTACTCCCAACAATCATAGAAAAAGCGCTTTCCCTGATACAGGAGGAAAGGAAGACACAAGAAGCAGAAACGAGGAGGGCAAAAACTCACAAAACCTAACAAGCCAGATAGGAAAACAGCAAATGTACACCATGAACACGCCACGACCCCCCGAATGGACAAGAGCAAAGAGGTATCCTGACAGGCAGCTAGTGGTCCTTTTTAGGACCAGTTCTTTTCAGGACTAACAACAGGATAGCACCAAAGAAAGTAAACACACAATATACCCCAATTATAACCAACTTTCAGGTTGAACAGGGTATTACAGCAATATAGTAGACGAAAACAACAACAACAACAACAACAGAGGCCTTTTTCTTCGTCAGTCGCCCCAAAGAAACCAGACTAAGAAACCAGAGTCGATCTGAAGATGCCTTGAACACGTGAGTTAATTTGGGTAGAAGGTGATTCCTCAACATTTCGGTCTATAGCGTTAAAAAGAATATAGGGCTGTAGGTCTGCCACCTATTTGGTATCGTGTTTAATGAAATAGATAAATAAATGTGTTTCATAAGGAGACTTCTTTTAGGACATTAAATTTAGTTTTCAAATGATAGATTAGTGAGAATAATGTGTGGATAGGTTTTACTAGGCGTGTTAAGTACAGATCACGGCTGTGAGAAAATAGAAAGAACCTATTTCATACATGGAACTGAACAGAGATGATATCAGGGACTGAAATTTGGATATTATTAACTGTTGGCAAGATGGCAGTCAGGGCCACGTGTTAAATGTGCATAAAGATGACGCATGTGAGTGACAATAACATTTTTAGTTACCACGTGCTATACGCCTAATGATGTTAAGCTATTTATCATTTGAGAGCGCAGTGGGCCAATTATAACGTTTGTTATCTTTGTTAGTCCAAGAGTTATATACGAGTAGTTTATTCTTTACTGCGAAGGTAAGTTAGTTAGTATATTTCACAATGATTGATTATAATTTTACTGTATATTTTTAGGGGGTTACACATGTTTATTATTTAGTGTTGGATGAAATTGGGTTATTATAAGAGGTGCTATTTTAGAATTACAAGATTAATATAATTTTATCCATTCATGCCAAGATAGTTTATTGTAGTGGAACGCGAAGTAAGTTAACGAATAACTGTATGGTGTTACTTTGAGATTAGTTTAATTACATCTGTTGTGAACACAGTTTTGTAGTGCTAAAGTTCCCTGTGAGAAGATGAATCTAGCTTTAGGTATTAAGATTTCTTGTGGGCGTATTGCTACTCCTTTGTGCGTAAGGCACTTTGAGACATAAGTGTTTCTCTGTTTGCTCCTTGCGGAGCATGGAGACACCAGTGCGGCTGGGTCCAACAGAAGCCTGCGCGAAGCATTTATGTGCTATGGCAGTGGCAAGTTTCTGTAACGATACGATTAATATGATGAGGTTCTCAGTCTTATCAGTGGTCATATACGACACGCTTGTTGTCAGGTGCGCCAGTCGTCACATACGACATGCTTCACAATGTAGGAAAGTATATTGATATGGATCAATTGCGAGGTGGTAGTTATTCTCGTTAAGGAGAATATTCGTTGTACATAGCGTTTAATACTGTATTATGCTCATTTTAGTGTTATTTAATTATTGCTATGTGTAGAATGGTTTATGAGAGCACGCGGGTTCACTTGGAGATATATATTTCTCTTCTCGCTCCTTATGGAGCATGGGGCCACCAATGTGGCTGGCCTCCGCGTGAAGCATTCATATGCTCTTACTGTAGTGTTTTGGGTAGCGATCTGTGTTACATGGTGACTTTGCCAGCCTCATGCACAACATTACACTAGTCTCATTGGAAGACATGTATGGTAGTGGATGTGTGTGTAATAGTGGGATGTTTCAGGTAGCGTGGAAGAACGGACTGTTTGGCAGATAAGAGCACGTGTTTCTCATTAATTATTTATTATGATTTTAACTAGTCAGTGCTTTGTTTGTGTTTCAGGTTAGCAATTGAGCACTGGCTGGGTGTTTTGTTTTGTTTGGTTTGTTTGCTTACTTGTTTAATGTTTGTTCATTAGTTTGCTTTGTGGGTTTGGGTCACTGACAGGGTTGTAAGAATTAATACAGCCCCTGTCTTAGAATAAAGAGTTTTATTGTTGTTCGGGTCGGTGCGATGTGTGCAAGAAAGTGATCACATATCACAACAGCATCATCATCTCTCGCCCACCCTATCACACACACACACACACACACATATATATATCTATAATCTCTTATCTGTGTGTGTATGTCACGGGTTGCCTCCCCTGCTTTGCAGTAGTGGTCCAACGGTGGCCAAAACTGAAGAGTATCTACTATGGGTAATCAATGGTGTCTACCTTCGCACAAGATTACTCTTGGCAGAGTGGTAGATAGAAGGGTAATGATGCTTCTATCTCAAGGAAGTGGCCACAATATATTCTGAAAAGCGAGAATAATGCTGCATTGGCTGAGCACGTTAACTCTATGATCTGCCGACAACTTTTGTGAAGGATTAAGCAATTATTAATTTTAGCTCGTCAAACCCCACCCTGATTTACTCAATGGAATTCTTATATTATGGTATAGCTCTAGAATGTATTTAGTAAATTGACTGAGACAAACATGCAGTACATCTAAAATGATTAAATTGAAGTTAAATTTGTAAAATTACAAATAACAAAATTGAATACTCACTTCAGTTTTAACAGTTTAAAAAATTGAATAGTTTAAAAGAAAATGTTCGTCCTTGGAGGATGGTAGAATGTTTAATTAAGAAGTCGCGTGGCAACGTATATAACTACTTAGCTGTCAGTGACGGTTCTGTTCCTTCTAATGGTTTGGTTCCTGGTAGACTGATCACGCTCGTCGCTGGTCAAGGTAGTAAAAGTGTAGCACGTTCCCAGAAGTTTCAGGGAGTGTCTACGAAGCTAGTCCCTAGTCTAAGAGCTCAGGTGTTGCGTGCATATTTTGACGCACATATTACAAAAATACGTTATGGCTATTTAATATGGAAAATATATATTTGCATTCATTTGTGTATGAAAATGCTTCCTCTGGTAAAGCTAGATAATTCATGATTGATTTACACTTTTGATTATATGAGTGATCGTTCTTGATATTGATCCGGCGTATGGATATTGAATTCATGTCCGTTCTTATTTGTTCGGGCCAGAAAATAGATTAATTTTGCTTGTTATGTTTATGGCCTGAATTCATGTGTACTACTTGTCTAGTGAAAGTAGATTCAGTCGTATATTGTATACCTTTGTATGTTCAGGTCGGACTATATTCTTTCTGCCAGAATCTAGCGCAGGTTTTCGTAGTCCTTCTGGGTTGTGGAGAGTTCCGATAATGTCGCCAAGAAATGGCTGAGTGTTTTTTCCAGGGCTGGCACTGTTTAAGGTTTAACAGTGATTCATAGATGTTTTTCTAGGAGAAGTTTGTGTCTCTGCAAGAGTCTATTTGTCAGAGATCCTCCTCATATGTGTGATTCGGACTCCAGTTATGCCAGACCCTATTTTTGATGATCTCGAGTCGATTAGACCTAGATGGAACATTGTGCTTCGTATCGCTAGGGTCGTGTTTTGTATCGACGAAGATGACAGGCTTTCCTACAGCAGTTATGTCTACATGAAGTAACGTGATTACTGTAGAGCTGTATGGAAAACTTTATGAAATTATTTATATGCACATTCTAAATTAACTTTGGCTTATATCTACCTTCCTACGAGTGAGTGAGCGACAACTCAGGAAGGCGGCCATGTTATATTCCTGTCATCATATTTTTGATCACTATCAAGAGAACAGATTATGTATCCTACTATCGGGCAGTGGTATCGAGATCTTGTTATGAGGTGAAAACCCACTATCGTGGTTTATAATTATTATACAAACATTGGACATATTTCAGCTTAAGAACTTAGCCATGAAATGAAGGTTGGGCCAATGACTTTTGTATGTTTACCGATCCTCATTGACGCGTTCAGTCAGTAGAGGATACGGCGATTAGGTACCAGAACAGTGATTGCTACCTTAGGTTGAATGTTATTTCACTACTACATGAATGTATCATCCACGATTCAAATAACCAATGAATGTACGTCAACATGTTCCCATGACTGTATCCGTGCTGTCCAGTGTGCGTGCCTTCATTAAACTATTGAAATGTCAGCGGCAGTTCAAGTCGTCATTGCATTACATGAGAGTGTGTGAGAGGTATTATCAAGTGGTCTGTTACACCGAACTACTACGCCATTCGCGTTACTTGACACTCTACTATTGAAACTGTCCCCGGCAGCTCTTTGACACTCTACAGTGGTGAACCAGATTCCTGGGGTAATGATAACCAGACCATCCCTGACGCCACATACGACACGCATGAACACCAGTGTACAAGTTACAACGGGGCAGTCGATGTCAGCTTGACCTGTATTACCGATCGGATGCTGTATCTAGGTCTGCGCTTGTTGACAGTTTTTCGCTGTACAGACGGTATAAACAGGACAGTTGTATCAAGTGTATAAAATATCGGGAACAGTACTGTTGACATTTCTTATCGTAAGAAAGAAGTGATTGTTGATCCTGTACAGAAGAATCATAGTGTTGTTGAACATAAAGTGCATATTTCATCGTTGGATCTTCATATGCTCAAAAGAATTGAACATTGTAATAAGTTAATTCAATAATTTAATAACTTATTAAAGGTGAAAAATTATTTTAAATAAAAGATTAGCCTTCTCTGCAACACATCCTTTCTGCGACATTCTATTAACATCACATTGACATATTATTTAATCATATTATGTATGCATTGATGCTATTAAGGTTTACATTATTTATGTTTATATGTTATTTAGTGTGTTAAGTTAGTTTGTATTCTGCGGGCCTGGATGGGAGGTGACTAGTACAAGAAATACCAAGTGACATTGGTCTTGCTCTAGCGTTCTATAGGGAGCAAATTTCTTAATTGAAATTTGCATGCAACATTGTTTGCAAATATTTGTTAGCTGTGAAGACTGTACTTCTTGTTGTTTTTGTAATATTTCTATGTTCTTTAGTTTTGTTTGATTTGTTTGTATAATTGTAGGTCTCATCTTTCCTTTCATTTCAGTTCTTTACACCCTTATGTTTATACACTGTGGTGTTATTTGTCTTGTTGATTTCATTGCGGTTATCATCACAGATTCTGTGATCATTTTTTTTTTATTTTTTCTATTTTGATTTAATTTGATTCCTGCAATTGTCTTCATATTGTCTTTTCTTGTTTGTCCTTGTTAATGTCTTTGGTTGACAGATAATATATAAGGTATATTTGAATATATTTATATTATAGTACAGACCAGTACTTATGATCATTGATTACACTAAGAAAGTGTACAAGACCTTTGTAAGGTTTGTTCCCCACAGTGATTGGGATAGAAAATATTATTTTCCACAGGTACTCAAGTGATCATTGATTACATTAAGGAAGTATACAAGACCTTTGTAAGGCTTGTCTCCCACAGTGTTTGGGATATACAGATATTGTTTTCCACAGGTACTCAAGTTATCATTGGTTATATTATAAACAAAATAACCATACAAGTTTGTCACTAAGACTAAGTCTATAGTATAGACTTGTTCCCCATGAAAGTGAAATAAGGTAATTTATTTACTTTTTCAGGTTTCTGATTTAATAAGTCAAGATGTCTACATTAGATTACTTTATTGCACAAGGGAAATCCCTTGATAAGACTGGTAAAGAGTTAGAAGAATGGGCAACTGCTCAATTCTCTATGGTATTGAAGGCAGAAGAGAGAAAACTTCAAATAGAAGAAAAAAGATTAGAAGCTGCTGCTGAGGAAAGAAAAGCTGCTGCTGAGGAGAAAAAAGCTGCTGCTGAGGAGAAAAAAGCTGCTGCTGAGGAGAGAAAACTTCAAATAGAAGAAAAAAAATTAGAAGCTGCTGCTGAGGAGAGAAAAGCTGCTGCTGCTGCTAAAGAGAGAAAAGCTCTGGCTGAAGAGAAAAGATTAGAAAGAGAAGCTGCTGCTGCTGCAGAACAAAAAAAAATAGAAGCTGCTGCTGCTGCAGAACAGAAAAAATTAGAAGCTGCTGCTGCTGCTGAAGAGAGAAAAGCTCTGGCTGAAGAAAAAAGATTAGAAAGAGAAGCTGCTGCTGCGGCAGAACAGAAAAAATTAGAAGCTGCTGCTGCTGCTGAACAAAAAAGATTAGACAGAGAAACTGAGCAGAAAAAATTAGAAGCTGAAGAGAGAAAAGCGATAAGAGAACATGAATTTGAGTTAGAGAAATTAAGATTGACAAGTATGACTAATGTTAATCAGGCATCTGGTGGTAATGGTAAACCCTTTAATTATAAGATTAAGGTGCCAGCGTTCAACTCTGCCAGTGATGATATAACATTCTGGCTTGATAGATTTGAACGTGCTTGTCGAGCTCATAATGTTGACAAATCACAGTATGTGAATCAGTTGTCTGAAAATCTAAAAGGGGAGTCTCTGACTAAGTTATGTTTGGTTGAAGAGGCCGACAAGGATAATTATGATGCTATTAGGACAGCTTTGATAAAGAGATATCAGCTGTCAGAAGAAGGTTATCGTCTTTTGTTTAAAACAATGAGACCTGAGGTAGGTGTAGAATTCTCAGAATTCATTTCAAAAGCACGACTTACACTCTCACGATGGATTGAATTATCCAAAATAGAGAAAACATTTGATGGTCTTACGGATTTATTGCTAAGAGACAAGGTCATGTCTTCGGTAAATAAACCATTCCTAGAGTTTTTACATGAGCGTAAACCTAGTACATTAAAGCAAATGGAAGAATATTGTGACCAGTATGCCACGGCACACCCTGACATGATTCTTAGTAACTCTAACATTAAAGAGAGTATGCCAGTTGCTTCGGCAACAGAATATAATCAGAATTACTCACACAAATTCCAAGGAGCTCAAAATAAATTTGATAAAAAGGTTAATTGGAATAAGTATCAAAACCAAGGTAACCACTCAAATAAGGGTTCTTCTTCGAAGAACGGGAATCGGGCTGACAGTCCTCGATACGCGAGGGGTGCCCATAATTATAGAAATTTCCGAAAAGGGAGTAACCATAGGAACTACCCAAGTTCTTCATGGAAACAACAAAACCAACATTACAGGGATACTCATTATAATGAGCATGATGATTATGATCATGTATATTGTGATTCAAACCCAAATAGGGGTTATAACAGAGGGAATAATAATTACAGAGGCAACAATAACCGAGGTAGATCACAACACAAAAGACATGGTAAATCTCATTACCAGGCTAACTCTGCACAACAAGAGTTTCACGAAGCCGGTAATCAAACCAATGATAAGAAAGACTCTAATAGTGTGGGATGTTCTGCTTTCGATTTTGACAGAGCATTTCAGTGTTTCCAATGCAAAACATTATTCGAGCCAACCACAGTTTCGACTTTAAGCTGTGGTCAGCCTCTTCCTGCTCTTCCTGCGTCAGTCGCGCATGATGGAAGAGGTGCTCTTGTCTTGAATAGAGGTCTAGTAGAAGGTACTCCGGTCTCAATTCTTTTCGATTCCGGGTGCACAACCATTGGAGTGAGGCAGTCACTTATAGATCCTTCTCGAGCCACTGGCAAGATAATCAAATGCATAACATTTGGGGGCACATTAGAGAAGTACTCCACTGCCATTATCAACATCTCTACTCCCTTCTTTACAGGAGATGTGCACGCATGTCTTCTGCCGAATCCGATCGCTGATCTTATCGTCGGTCGCATTCATGGTGCGAAAGAATGCACTCCGCAACAAATTGCCGAGTGGGAAAGTGATAATATGCATACTGCAAATGCTGTAGTCACTAGAGCTCAAGCTCTAAAAATGCCGCAATCTTCGCCTTCTGGAGATAATAATGACCAGAACCAAGGTGATCTCTTGGAGATTTCGCATGTTTCCTTTATAAAACAGCAGGAAGATGATCCTACTCTAAAGAAATTCTTTACTCTAGCAAAAGAAGGTGATCCGAATAAGGACACGAATCGTAAATCTTGGATTACGATGAGGAATGGCGTACTTGTACGTATGGTACAAGACTCCGCTAAATCGATTCATTCTCAAATTCTTGTGCCCAAAAATATGAGAGTTAAAATCTTACAGCACGCTCATGATTCTCAGTGTGCTGGACATATGGGTTTTTCCCGTACTAAATCTAGAGTTCTTGCATCTTTTTTTTTGGCCTGCTGTGAATAAGGACATACGAATCTATTGTCGATCTTGTAAAGTATGTCAAGAGGTTAAATCCAGAGGTCCACGCCATGCTGCACCTATTCAGGCTGCAGACATTCCCATTCGACCATTTCAAAAAATGGCGATAGACATCATTGGTCCATTTAAGATAAAGTCTGCTAGAGGACACCAGTATATTTTGACGTGTGTTGATATGTGCGCACGTTGGCCAGAGGCTGTTCCTCTAAAGAGCATAACTACTGCTGATATTGCAGATGCACTTTGGTTAATATTTTCTCGTCTGGGATTTCCAGCAGAAATATTATCGGACCATGGTAGCCAACTTATATCGGATACCATGTCTCAAGTGATGTCGACTCTAAAGATAGAGAGATCTCTGAGTAGTATTTATCATCCTATGTCCAATGGGATGGTGGAACGTTTGAATAGAACTCTGAAAAACCTACTAGGTAAGATAACTGAGGATCATCCTCAGGATTGGGACAGGGTTTTACCCGCGGCTCTCTTTGCATATAGAGAGGTCGCCAACGAACATACAGGATTTTCTCCTTTTGAACTTGTCTTCGGCGCGAAACCGCGAGGTCCTATGTCCTTACTTCATGATCTCATAACTGCTGATAATATTGTCGATGACACAAAATCCTCTTATGAATATGTCATTGCACTTAGACACAAGATTATTGAAGCATGCAAATTGGCAACTGCTTCTGCTGAATTTGCGAAACAGAAGGCAAGGCAATTTGCCAATAAGACCAGACGCTTGCGACAACTCTGTCCAGGGGACAAAGTATTGGTCCTACTACCTTGTAGAGAAAACAGACTTCTTATTTCTTGGAAAGGTCCGTACGATATAATATCAAAAGTTTCCGGTGTTGACTATATCGTCGATATTGACGGGAAGCATAAAACCTTCCACATCAACATGCTCACGGAATTCCATGAACGTCCGGATTATTTACAACCTGTTTTCCAGGCAACGGACGATTTTCCAGCCCAACATGGACATTACTCATCACTGTCAGTAATACAGGATGAGGAAACGAGTTTCTCGGATGTAAATCTACCTTTTCCAATGATTCCGCTTCACTCTAATGAATCATGGAAAGATGTTGCGATTTCTCCTGAATTATCTCCAGGAGAACAGAAACAAGTTTCTACTATGTTAGAACAATTTCAGGATGTCCTTACTGACATTCCTGGTCAAACTGATGTCATTCAACATGACATTATTCTTACTGACCATAATCCTATAAGAGTCAGACCGTATCCTATCCCGATACATTTTCAAGCACAGGTAGAGAAAGAGTTGGATGAGATGATAGGGTTAAAAATTATTGAACCAGCCACATCAGCATATTCTTCGCCGATGGTTATTGTACGAAAAAAAGACAATAACATACGTCTTTGCGTTGATTATCGCAAATTGAACCAAGTGACTAAATTTGATGCTGAACCTATGCCTTTACTTGAAGAGTTACTTACGAGACTATCGAATTCCCATTTCTTTACTAAACTCGATTTGTCTAAGGGATATTGGCAAGTTCCATTATCCGAACACGCCAAACCGTTTACTGCTTTTTCGACGCCTAGGGATGATCCTTATGAACGCCCCTGCAACATTCGTACGCATGATGCGTCGAATCCTATCTCATCGCTCAGATGTCATTGCATATCTTGATGACATCTGTCTTTTCAGTGATACTTGGAAAGATCACTATAATGGGATAAATGAACTATTGTCTATCTTACGCGAGCATAACCTGACAGCGAAACCATCGAAAGCGTTTATTGGTTTTAGCGAAATATCTTTCTTAGGTCACCGTGTTGGTCATGGTTTCCTAAAAACAGAAGACCATAATACAAGTAAGATACTTAACATTTCTATTCCTAAGACTAAAAAGCAAGTGCGAAGTCTCTTAGGTCTAATACAATTTTATGGACGATTCATTCCGAATCTGTCCTCCATTATGTCACCTCTTTCTTCTTTGCTAAAGAAAGGGTCTCCTAATGTAGTCCATTGGACTCAAGAATGTCAATCCTCTTTGGATAAGGTTAAAACTATGTTTTCTACTTCACCTATCCTAGTATTGCCTTCTAAGGATAAGACATTTATTCTTCGTAGTGACGCTTCATCCACAGGGATTGGAGCAGCACTAATGCAAGAGTACTCTGGAACTCTGCATCCTGTGATGTATATTTCTCGAAAATTAAATGCCGCAGAGAAGAATTACTCGGTCCTAGACCGTGAATTATTGGCTATGGTTTGGTCAATCCTTAAACTGCAAAGATTTCTTCTTGGCGTGCATTTCATTGTGGAAACTGACCAGAAAGCTCTTACGGCTATTCAGAGTAAAAATCTGAAGAGCGCGAGATCAACGCGATACGCGATTGCTCTGCAGCCGTTTCATTTTTCGGTGCGAGCTATCCGTGGGTCAGAAAATGTGATGGCAGATATTTTGTCTAGATGCCCACATGATTCATAACTGTTAAATTATATGCCTAACTTTGTTACAGTTGTTCCTATGTTGAAATGTGTACACATATGTAATATATCATATATTGATTGTAACACTACTTAGCGGTTTATTGATGTTTATTCACCGCTGATCTTTCAATGTTTTTCGTCTTTGATGATCATGATGTTAAGATATCTAAGATGAAATTTATGTATAAACTGAGGTAGAAAGTGTGGCATTGCCAGTATTGTAATATGCGTTGGTGACACCTCTCTGGAAATATTTATACTTAGAGAAATACTTTCTCTAAGTTCATAAAATATATTCTCAATGCTTATCATCGGCGCATTGTTATTGGTGCGTTGTGAGCCTATTGTATGTTGCTCTTAGATGTATTTCCAAAAAAAAGTACCATTTTTTTTCCCGAGGGGTGTGGTAATCTGTTGCGTGCATATTTTGACGCACATATTACAAAAATACGTTATGGCTATTTAATATGGAAAATATATATTTGCATTCATTTGTGTATGAAAATGCTTCCTCTGGTAAAGCTAGATAATTCATGATTGATTTACACTTTTGATTATGTGAGTGATCGTTCTTGATATTGATCCGGCGCATGGATATTGAATTCATGTCCGTTCTTATTTGTTCGGGCCAGAAAATAGATTATCTCAGCCGCTCCTTGGAAAGCAGGGAGAAATGGGTAACAAACAGACATGACGACTTATCCCTGAGAGGAGCGAAAGAATGTAGATACAAAATATCTGCTACAGTGCAGAGAAAGATAAAGTGCAAACCCTGGAAAAGTACGCAATTAGTCAGTACAACAATTGTAACTGATTACTGCCGTAGTGAAACAGAGATCGAGAAGAGGTCGTCCCATTCTGTCACTATATATATATATATATATATATATACATATATATATATATATATATATATATATATATATATATATATATATATATATATATATATATATTGTGATAGTTGCAACCCAGGTTCAAATCTTGTGAAGTTGTACGTTATTGTATTGACCCTTGTTGTGCGCCTGCTCTTAATTAAACGATGATGATAGTGACCTGTCGTTGTTCGTGTGTACGTCTGTCTGTTACGTTAGTTATTGGGCTTGTCTTGCTTATGTGACTGCTGAGTGATACTTATGTACTAGACAACATGATGACTGCAATTACCGATCGACTCGTGGCTGACAAACAAAATTCCTTTATTGTTGTCAATAACATATTTACAGTTGGCCATCTCCGTGCCTGATCATAAAGTTAATAAGAATACATATGACTTCTACGTTGACACTTTATATAGCATGTAATTCACTGGTCAGGAACTAGTTCATTAACGCTTGACCTCTGCTGACTACTGCAATACTGTCTACTATTCTATACTTGTTAATGGGTGTTACACATAAGAATTTCACTATATTATCTGTGTACTCAATTTTTTCTAATGCAAGGTATATAACTCTTGGAATTGGAGTTATGAGCGCTCAGGCCCACTTTTCTTGTAAACGTTTGTCAACCTGCGTCGATAGTTATTTCCTATCCTTATAAGGCTCGATTTTAAGTGTAGTTCTTAGAATGTGCCCATAGCTTCGACGTTGTGTGAATTGTATTCAAATCGAACGGTTCTGCGCATGTCTGTTGTTTGGTTGTGGGTTTTGTACCAGCTTCCGCCCGGGAGTGCCCCATATTTTGTCGAGTGAGATAGACCCGTTTTCAGCGTCTGTCATGATTATATTGTTCGGGAAATGGAAGTCCTCTATAGTGTTCATCTCAGATGATATTTTCCTTTTGTGATTCAAAGCGCCTGGAGGCGAGTGAGTTGTGTATTTATTCTTGAAGAGAAGGTAATTGCTCTACATTAATTATCATTGTCATTAACTTTTATGATTGACATTTTGTACCTAGTTGTCAACTTTCCCTGGGCGGGAAAGAGTCGGCGTTATGAGAAGTTTTCAACTCACGAATTACCATGTTGTTATGCATCGGGTTAATGCATGTCCTAAAGGCTATCTGCTTGTAGGACTTTACTGCTCTGGCGGTTCCACGTCAGTTTTTGGTTTGATCCCGTTTTGTATTACAGGGAATCAAGGACATTACTTGATACTCCCAGAAGTCATGCCTGTCTTGCTAGAGGTCAGAGAAGGAGAAGGAATTTAATCTCCTGCATTTATACATTTATAAAGATATCGACTGTTATAGAAAAGGATGATGGTTTCCACACCTGAATACATTTACAGTCGTTTATGATGCATTGAAGCCCATGATTTGATTCACCATTATTATGCTGTCTGCTGTCGAATGTTGTGCTGACTATGTCGATATAATGAAGACTGTTCTACATGTTAATGTCTATACATCTTGTCATTGTGGCGTCCCAATAAATGATGAAAACGTCACTAGCAGTTACAACATTCATTGACTTTCTACGTCGTGAGTTTATGTGACGTCCTGTGTGGACTCTACTTTACTGCTACCTGTTTGACTCCACATATACACAAACCAGACCAAAGACACCTTACTTCTGCGCCTTCATCATCTCTGGTGTCTAGTGGTGATACATCCACATTCTACATCCACCCTCAACATTTGGTGGCTAATTACTCTCATCATTTGGTGGCCATAAGCTGGTTTGCGTCTGGTAGCCAGTACATACGGGGTCCCTTACCAACTACATTCAACATTTATTCTTCAACTACAAGAAATGATACTTCAGCAGCGTAGCAGTATTTATGCCAGTGAAATGACCAGTACCCGGCGTTGCGACATACGTTGCCAGTTGAATCGACTTGCTGCTATTTAGAAGGCCAAGTTCCGTATTGTTACGAGTTCTGGTATGAAAAGAAGGCCAAGTACCGTATCTACCGTTACATTATTGTTCAGAAGCTCAAGAACCATCGTCCGTGGCAGTTCTGATGCACGTTTAGATGTGCGATCAACGTTGGATCTTCTATCCTTAGGATGCTGATTGCCATTTGTTTTTTGCTGTACTGACGATTGGATCTGCTAAAGTAAGTGGCCTGTTTTGTTTGTGAGAAACTTGCCCTTATACTCTGCTCTGAGCCTTCTGTTTCTTCTCATATAGTTTTATATGTTATATGTTTATATGTTATTTATTATTTATATTATTAATTTTACATGTCAGTGGGAGGTTGGGCGTGTGACTCCTTAGAAAATACCCCACGTGACAGAGGTTTTCTACTGAGAGTGTTCTGTGGGGGTCTATGCAAATTTCCTATAGCGAAATTTTTAGCTAAGCGAAAACTGTTGCCTATTTTTGTTAGTTTGACGATAATGTGCAGTTTTGTTTTCGTTATTTTTTCGCTTCTTTAGTTTTGTTTTTTGATTTGTTTGTACCTTGTAGGTCTCCTCTTCTCTATTGTTTAAGTTTTATACACCATTTTGTTTATATACACTGTGACGTCATTTGTTTGTTTACCTTTTCTCGCAGATATCATCACATTTTTTTGTGATATTTTTTTTATTTTTTTATCGCTGTTTTATTTAGTTGACTTCTGTGAATGTTTTCGTATTGTTTCTGATCTTTGTTATTGTTTACATTGTTATTGTTTACATTTGTTAATTTTTGTTTACAACTGTGATTTTGTTTTTACATTGTTTATTGGTTGTTTACACTTATGGTAATTTGAATTAATAGATTATACTGATGCACTATTATCAATACACTGAGATGACAAATAAAAGATTGAATAGTGTCATGCACTATTGAATGGGAAGTGCACTTATGATAAAAAATTGATTGATGATATTTCTATAAAGGTTCATATACAAGTTCTTGGACATAGACTTGTTTTCCCACAGAGATTGGGATAATATAATTTGGTGTGATTATTCAAGTGCTTAATTTAAAACTGACTTGTTACTATTAAGATTGAAAAAGATATTTAATTATTTCATGTTTTTTTTTGTGACTCATAATATTAGACAATATGTCTACACTTGAGCATGTTATGGAGCAGGGTAAATCCCTTGGAAAGACAGGTGATAAATTGGAGGAATATGCGACTGCTCAATATTACAAAGCATTTACAAGTTGGAAGAAAAGAGAAATGGAAAATGAAGCTCAACAAAAGAAAATAGAAACTGTAGAATTTAAAAATTGCAGATGCAAATAGATGAAAAGAGTTGAGTTCCAAATGGAAAATGGAAAAAACAAAAAAGATTAGATGAAAATAAAAGACTAGAAGCTGAAGCTGAACAAAAACGATCAGACAGAGAAGCTCAAGCAGAACAAAAAAGACTAGAAAGAGAAGCTGACGAGAGAAAAACAAAGATGACACAGGAACATCAGGAAAAACTGTTAGCATTGGAGGTAGAAAAGTTGAAATTGACAAACATGAGTAATGTTAGTCAGTCATCTGGTGGTTGAATTGTCCAAAACAGAAAAGACATATGAAGCTCTTATGGACTTGTTGCTCAGAGACAAGATTATGTCAAGTGTAAATAAACCATTCCTTGAATTCCTACATGAGCGTAAACCCAAGACACTAAAAGAAATGGAAGAATATTGTACCCAGTACGTCACTGCACATCCGGACGAAGCTTTTAGCAATGCTAAGGTTAAGGAACGTATGCCAGTTGCTTCAGCAACACCATACAACCCTAATTACTCACACAAATTTCAGGGACCACAAAACAGGTTTGATAAAAAGGGTAACCATAATAGTTATCAAAACCAAGGTAACCAATCATTTCAGGGTTCTTCTGCGAAGAACTGGAGACGAGCCGACAGCCCTCGATTCAGGGTTTGTCACAATTATAGGAATTTCCGCAGAGGAAGTCATTATAGAAACTATCCAAGTTATCCGTCATGGAGACAACAAGATCATAAGTATAGAGATACTCATTATAATGAATATGATAATGGTAACCATGAAAACTATGACTGAAACCCAAATAGGGGTTACAATAGAGGATATAATAATGATTATAGAGGCAATGATAATCGTGGTAGATCACAATACAAAAAACATAAATCACATTATCAGGCAAACTCTGCACAGCAAGAGTCACACGAAGCCTATAAACAGACTAAAGATAATAATGATGCTAATAATATGGCATGTTCCGCTTTTGATTTTGGGAGAGCATCTCAGTGCCCCCAATGCAAAACATTATTTGAACCAACTACGGTGTCCACTTTAAGTTGTGGCCATCCTCTTCCCGCTCTTCCTGCGTCAGTAGCGCATGATGGAAGAAATTCTCTTGTCTTACACAAAGGTTTAGTAAATGACAATCCAGTCTCAGTTCTTTTTAATTCTGGATGTACCACAATTGGTGTTAGGCAGTTACTCGTAGATCCTTCTCGTGCTACAGGAAAAGTAGTCAAATGTGTAACATTTGGCGACACCTTAGAGAAATATTCTACTGCTATCATTAGGATTGCTACTCCTTTCTTTACAGGAGATGTACACGCATGTCTTCTGCCGAATCCGATCGCTGATCTTATCATCGGTCGTATTCACGGAGTCAAAGAATGCACTCCGCAGCAGATTTCCGTTTGGGAAAAACAAAATATGCAAATTGCTAATGCTGTAGTCACTAGAGCTCAAGCTCTTAATATGCCTGAAACTTCATCTACTGACGATAATGAAGTGCATAACCAAGATGATCCCTTGGTAATTTCTCGTGACTCGTTTATAAAATAGCAAGAAGATGATCCGACTCTAAAGAAATTCTTCACTCTTGCAACAAAAGGTGATCCGAATAAAGATACAAATCGTAAATCTTGGATTACAATGAAGAATGGCGTACTTGTACGTATGGTTCAAGACTCCATTAAGTCAAGTCATTCTCAGATTCTTGTACCCAAGAATTTGAGAGTTAAAATTTTGCAGCACGCTCATGACTCTCAGTGTGCTGGACATATGGGTTTTTCCCGTACGAAGTCTAGAGTTCTTGCGGCTTTCTTTTCGCCTTTTGTAAACAAGGACATACGGATTTATTGTCGATCTTGTAAAGTATGTCATGAGGTCAAATCCAAAGGTCCACGCCATTCTGCACCTATTCAGGCTGCAGACATTCCTATTCGGCCGTTTCAGAAAATGGCAATAGACATTATTGGTCCGTTTAAGATCAAATCTGCAAGAGGACATCAGTTTATCTTAACGTGTGTGGACATGTGCACACGTTGGCCAGAGGCTATTCCTCTGAAGAGCATTTCCACTGCCGATGTTGCAGACGCTCTTTGGCTAATATTTTCTCGTCTGGGATTCCCCGGAGAAATATTGTCAGATCATGGCACCCAACTAATATCGGATACCATGTCTCAAGTGATGTCTACTCTACAGATAGAGAGATCTTTGAGTAGTATCTATCATCCAATGTCTAATGGGATGGTCGAACGCCTAAATAGAACACTTACTTACTTACTTACTTAGTCGTTCCCCTTCTACCGTGAGGTGTAGAGGTTTGGAAGAGAGAGCGCCAGACCATTCTATCAGCTGTCTTCTTCCTGGTCTGGTTCCATTCTAGTCCTCGGTCCTTCAAAGATTGTCTAATGTTGTCCTCCCAGCGGACTCTGGGTCATCCTGGAGGTCTGGATCCCTGGCTCTTTGTTTCCCATGCTTGTCGTGGTAGCCGATCTTCTCCCATTCTGCAGACATGGCCAAACCATCTTAGTTGGGACTGTTCTATTTGGGTCTGCAGCGGGTGGGATTTTAGGCCTTGACGGATCGTCTGGTTGCGGACCATGTCTCTTCTTGTTACTTCAACCACTTTCCTCAGATACCTCATTTCTGGGGTTTGGATCTGGCTTTTGTGGGTTGTAGTCATTGCCCACGACTCGCATCCATATGTCAAGACTGGGACATAGGTGGAGCGGTATACAGCCATCTTCGTTTTCTTACCAACCTCTTTCTTGCTGAGGAATCCACGATTTATGGCCTGAAAAAGTCTCCCAGCCGCTGCTTTTCGAGTGGCCAACTCTTCTTTGATGCCTCCCTTTCGGTCTATAATAGCTCCAAGATATTTAAAGTGGTCGACCTGCTCCAGGACCTGTTCTCCCAACTTAATCTGATGTTTTCTTTCTTCTCGTGATATCACCATGGATTTTGTTTTAGAGCTGCTTATGACCATCCCTCTCTTCTCCAGCTCTCTCCTTCCAACTTGCAGGTTGGATTGGAGACAAAGTGTGCTCCAGGGGACCCTGTCAACGCCTTTTCCAGATCTATGAAACAAAGATGGATCTCACTCTTATACTCAAGGGCCTTTTCACTCAGCTGTCTGAGTGTGAAGATTAGGTCTTGAGTACTTCGGTTTGCTCGGAATCCGCACTTGACCTCATCCAATTGTGGCTCAGCTAGGCGTCGGAGTCTCTGCTCTAGGATTCTAGAGTAGATTTTACCAGGGACACTGAGAAGGGATATGCCTCTATGGTTTCCACACTGTTGATTGTCACCCTTTTTGAAAATTGGTGTTATGATGGCAATCTCCCAATCCTTTGGTATGGTCTTGTTGCACCATGCTGCCTGTAGGACCCTTAAGAGTAATAGGTCGCCTGATGCTCCCATGAACTTAACCATTTCTGGTGTTATACCATCATGCCCTGCTGCTTTGCCCATCTTGATTTTCTCCAGTGCTGCCTTCAGATTCATCCATCTTTATGCCATCTTCACCACCATTGGTGTCTCTTCTGTGCTAGTGGTTATCGTTTCCTGATGCTTGACCTTGCTCACCATCAAAGGAGTTTTCTGAGAAATATTCCTTTCCATCTTTTCCATTACTTCCTTCGGGGCAGTAAGCAATTTGCCTTGCTTGTCCTTTATAAAATTTGAGAGGGCATTGTTTTTCCTTCCTCGTGTTCTTTACTAAATAGAACACATCAAAAACTTATTAGGGGAAAATAACCTGAGATCGTCCCTCAAGATTGGGACAGGGTGTTACCTGCAGCCCTCTTCTCGCTTACCAGAGAAGGTCCCCAATGAACATACAGGATTTTCTCCCTTTGAACTTGTCTTTGGCGCGTGACCGCGCGGGCCCCTCATGTCTTTGCTTCATGATCTCATAACCGCCTGATAATATTACCGATAGACACAAAAAATCCTCTTACAAATATGTCAAACGCGCTGAGACAAAAGATTATCGAAGCATGCAAATTAGGCAACTTCTTCTTCTGAATTTGCTAAACAGAAGGCAAGGCAATTTGCCAATAAGAAAAGATGCTTACCACAACTTTGTCCTGGTGACAAAGCATTTGTTTTGCTACCTTGTAGGGAAAACAGACTTCTTATCTCTTGGAAAGGTCCGTACGATATAATCTCGAAAATTTCCGATGTTGACTACATTGTCGATATTGATGGGAAGCATAAAACCTTCCACATCAATATGCTTACTGAATTCCATGAACGTCCGGATTATTTGCAACCGATTTTCCAAGCAACGGACAATTCTCCAGTACCACATGGTCATTACTCATCACTGTCCGTGATACAGGATGAGGAAACAAGTTTTTCAGATGTAAATCTTCCTCTTCCAATGATCCCACTTCATACTAGTGAATCATGGAAGAACGTTACTGTCTCTCCTGATTTGTCTCTAGGAGAACAGCGACAAGTTTCAACTATGTTGCAAACATTTCAGGATGTACTCACTGACATCCCTGGACAAACTCATGTCCATTTGAACAATGACAATTTGTTTCTAACTGACCTCCTACTCCTTATTAGATTCCAAGACCTTATCCTATTCCTAAACATTTTTCAAGCACGAGGTCGAGAAGGAGTTTGGATGAGATGATATATTGTATAAAAAATCAATTGAACCATTTTTTTTATCAACTTCTGCATATTCTGCGCCGATGGTTATTGTTCGAAAAAAAGACAATAACATACGTCTTTGCGTTGACTATCGCAAATTGAATCAAGTAACGAAGTTCGATGCCGAACCTATGCCTTTACTAGGAAAGAGCTACTTACTATAATTTCTACTCTAAATCTCATTATTTCCACTAAACT
Source organism: Oreohelix idahoensis (assembly GCA_024509875.1). Taxonomy (NCBI): domain Eukaryota; kingdom Metazoa; phylum Mollusca; class Gastropoda; order Stylommatophora; family Oreohelicidae; genus Oreohelix; species Oreohelix idahoensis. The sequence continues at coordinate 131 of JAMPIV010022516.1, read as the reverse complement.
TGATTTGTGTCTAAAGGAATATTGGCAAGTCCTTTATCTGAACGTCTGCCCAAACCTTTTACAGGCTTTTACTACACCTAGAGGCCCTTTTTTCAATGGGAATTTTATGCCTTTCGGCCTTAATGAACGCA